>JASCZW010016827.1:0-18022 GCA_034211315.2 Aedes japonicus | reverse complement strand
TGTCACCTTTTGACATCTTCGTATTTCAAACTACTTTTTTTTTTTTTTGTTTTTCAGAGCACGGAGCAGCATGACAATTTAGTTCTTGTAATGTTCAATTTGTTTTCAGTATTTCTGCATAACATTTTCACTAAAATTCTATTTCTGAACTACAACTACTGTTCCATATAAGACCGGCATGTGGTTATAAGTGGTATAAAATTATATTTAAATTTATGTGTTAAGTGGTGTCATAATAAGATATTCCATTTATTTCAGAAATTATCGAACCAGGCTCTTCGATCACAAAAACTATTTTTAGAAAAGTCTTTTGATTCTCCAAAAAATTAAACAAATCAAATATCTTTTCAATGAAATTTTATCTTTGTAGAAAAGTTGATCAACTCCGCTTTTCCAGCTTTTCCAGGACTATTCAGATTTTAATACATATCCAATTTTTGTTTTTGCAATGTACTCTAATCCAGTTGCTGTCAATTATATTTTGTCAATACATATACTATATTATTATTTCTCATTGCCCAGTGAACAAGCGAACGGTACAGTTCGTTCGATCCGCTCTCCGTAGCTTTGGAAGTTTTTTAGTAGGTGTTATTATCAGTTCAAGTCAGTTTCATTTAGTTTTCTTGATCGCGAGTGAAATTCCGTTTCTGAAGAAGAAAACGTTGTGTGATCTAGCAGGGCAACAACGTCATTAATTGCAATTAGCAATATTGCCCCGATCTAAAAAGCCATTTTGCTCCGCATCTATACGGCACGCACACCAGCAGTCCATTGTGTGTAGCGTGCAATCGTTCATCTGCTAACCACCACCGACCAACAATATCATCATCATCGTTCAGCTCCACGCCTAGACGGTACACGCAGCCACTCATCGTCGCTCGGCAGCAGCAGCAGCACATTCGTCGCCCGTCTGCAGTAGATCAGTGATACATATAAGATAAGTTTTTTATTAGTATATAAGATAAGTTTTTGTTTCTCGCTCTTGTGTTTGTGTGACTGTGGAGAGTGACTGAGAGTGTGTGAGTGTGTGTGTGCTTAGGTTTAATTTGTGTATCTGTGATTGATTGTAGATAACTACGTTAGTGGTTGAGCCATAAGCTCCACAAGCGAGCCATGGATGATTTATCGGAAGATGAATCATCTATGGCGCAAAATGATGGGGTAGCTCTCAAAGTTACCCGATCGCGTGCTTATCCAGATAGTTCATCTGGTCCTTGGGTTGTCTATTTTCGGCCCAAAACGAAACCTCTCAACATTTACCAGATTTCAAACGATCTGACGAAACGATTCTCGGCCGTGACCGAGATAATTAAGGTGAGACACAATAAGTTAAAAGTCGTTGTGTCCAACCTTAAACAAGCTAACGAAATTGCTGTCTCTCAATTTTTTACACTGGAGTATTTAGTGTACATCCCAGCTCGAGGTATTGAGATAGAAGGTGTGGTCTCGAAGCGAGTTTGACCCCTGAGATCCTGTTGAAGCAGGGGTTGGTCGATTTAAGAACCCTCTGCTTCCTTCAGTCAAGATACTCGATGTGCGAAAACTAGGCACAGTATCGATCACTAAGGGTGAAAAAATTTACCCCCCTCAGACTCGTTTCCGTGTGACTTTTTCTGGTTCAGCCCTCCCTCAATACGTCGAGTTGGGAAAACTTCGACTACCTGTGCAGTTGTTTGTACCTCGGGTAATGATCTGCGAAAAGTGCAAGCAGATGGGACATACGACCTCCCATTGCAGCAATAAGGCACGCTGCTCTAATTGTGGGGAGAAGCACGAGGATGGCGCCTGTGCAGACAGCACACCAAAATGCGCTTTCTGCAGAAACTCCTCCACATGCTCTCTCATCTTGCCCGGCGTACAAACAACGCGGGAAAAATTAGAACGCTCGCTAAAACAGCGTTCCAGGCAATCTTTCGCCGAAATGCTGAAGAAAGCCTCACCATCACCCAATGTCAATACAAATCCCTTTGCTCCTCTGTCAGATGACGAGTCTGACTTTGATTTGGCTGAAGAGGGAACATCATTCAGCTTTCCGGAAGGTGCTTCACGGAAGCGAAGACGCGTCCGCCCACGGAAAAGTTGCTGAACCGGAGCCCAAAACCAGCTTGCCCAATTCAAGAAAAGGTGGAAAAAAGGAAAATCCTAATCCACCTGGTTTTCGTAGTACTAACTACACCCAGGACTTTCCATCTCTCCCGGGGACATCCAAAACCCCTGAAGCCCCAATTTTAAGAACAGAAGCCCCCTCCTCTAGTGGGCTGTTCTCATTTGATGACATTGCCGAAGGTATCTTTAAGTACCTCGAAATTTCTGACCCTCTCAAAAGCATTGTTATGGCAATGCTTCCCACTGTGAAAACTTTTTTGCAGAAATTAACATTAAAGTGGCCCATCCTTGCAGCTATCATTTCCTTCGATGGATAATTTTCCAAATGAGGTCGGGGATTTGATCACTGTTCTACAGTGGAATTGTCGAAGTTTGATTCCTAAATTGGAATCTTTTAAATTTTTAGCTCACACTACCGGTTGTGATGCATTCGCTCTTTGTGAAACATGGCTCTCTTCCGAAATCTATCTTCCGATTCATGATTTCAATATTATTCGTCTTGATCGTGAGGATTCGCGTGGAGGGGAGTACTTTTGGGGATCAAAAAGTGCTACTCCTTCTATAGAGTGAATTTTCCTCCTATTCAGGTATTGAAGTTGTCGCATGTCAGGCTGTTATTAAAAATAAAAGCCTTTGCATTGCTTCCGTTTATATTCCTCCAAGAGCCTCCATTAACCGAAAACAACTCTCAGATGTTTGTTCGGTTCTTCCTGCTCCGCAGTTGGTCATGGGAGATTTTAACTCTCACGGTACAGGCTGGGGAGAACTGTACGATGACAACCGGTCTTCCCTGATATATGACCTCTGTGACAACTTCAATATGACAGTACTTAACAATGGAGAAGTAACACGTTTGGCTGGTACATCCTCAGTTGGCAGTAGATTAGACCTCACACTTTGTTCGAATTCATTATCGTTGGATTGCACATGGAATGTGATTCAAGATCCCCACGGTAGTGATCACTTGCCCATAAAAATTTCGGTTGCCGACGGGTTCAATCCGTCGAAATCTGTTAACGTCACGTATGATCTTACCCGTCACATCGATTGGACAAAGTTTAGGGCAGCAGTAGATGAAGCCGTAACGACGGTAGAAAGGCTTTTACCGCTGGAAGAATATAACTTCCTCTCCAACCTGATCTTAGACAGCGCGCTTCAGGCTCAAACTCGACCAGTTCCAGGGACGTCATCTCGCAGGAAACCTCCTTCTCCATGGTGGGATCAGCAATGCACCGAGGTTTACCGTAAAAGTCCGACGCGTTTAAAGTTTTCCGTAGACGTGGAACACCTGAGCACTTCGAAGTATACACGGCTCTCGAACGCGAACTTAAGAGCCTCATCAAGGCCAAGAAACGCGGTTACTGGCGAACATTCGTGAACGGGCTATCGCGCGAAACGTCGATGAGTACTCTTTGGAACACGGCGCGAAGGTTGCGTAACCGAACTACGAACAACGAGAGCGAGGAGTACTCGGACCAATGGATCCTCAAGTTCGCGCGAAAAGTTTGTCCAGATTCTGTGCCGGCACGGATGATTCCTCGCGAAAACACGAGTTCGATAGATGAGATTAGCCAACCCTTTTCAATGGTAGAGTTCTCTCTCGCACTCCTTTCGTGTGGCAATACGGCTCCAGGGCTGATAGGATCAAGTTCAACTTGCTTAAGAACCTCCCAGACGTTGCGAAGAGGCGCATGTTGAACTTGTTTAATCAGTTTCTAGAACTCAACATTGTACCGGATGATTGGAGACGGGTGAGAGTTATTGCCATTCAAAAACCTGGTAAGCCCGCGTCCGACCACAACTCCTATCGACCCATCGCGATGTTATCTTGTATTCGAAAGTTGTTGGAGAAAATGATCCTCTTCCGTCTGGACAAATGGGTTGAGACGAACAACCTGCTTTCAGATACTCAATATGGTTTCCGTAGGGGTAAGGGAACGAACGACTGTCTCGCGTTGCTTTCCACAGATATTCAGTTAGCTTTTGCTAAAAAAGAGCAAATGGCTTCTGTATTCTTGGATATCAAGGGGGCTTTTGATTCAGTATCTGTTGAAGTTCTTTCAGATAAACTCCCACGCTTGTGGCTTTTCACCATTAATGAACAATTTTTTGTACAATTTGCTGTCAGAGAAACATATGAGCTTCTCTCATGGAACCTCTACAGCTTCACGGTTAGCTACATGGGTCTCCCCAGGGATCATGTTTAAGCCCCCTTTTGTATAATTTTTATGTCAAAGACATTGACGGTTGTCTAGGTGACAACTGTACGTTGAGACAACTTGCAGATGACGGCGTAGTGTCTGTCACGGGACCCAATGGGGTCGATCTGCAAGGACCCTTACAGGATACCTTGGACAATTTGTCTACTTGGGCTCTAGAGCTAGGTATCGAATTCTCTACGGAGAAAACTGAGTTGGTAGTTTTTCTAGGAAGCATAACCCTGCACAACCGAAGCTTCAAATTTGGGGTAAGCCGATAACTCATTCTATGTCATTTAAATATCTTGGGGTCTGGTTCGATTCAAAGTGCACCTGGAGATCCCATATTGAGTATGTGAA
Organism: Aedes japonicus; assembly: GCA_034211315.2. NCBI lineage: Eukaryota > Metazoa > Arthropoda > Insecta > Diptera > Culicidae > Aedes > Aedes japonicus. The sequence goes on along the minus strand of JASCZW010016827.1, from coordinate 13,358 downwards.
GCGAAAGTGCCAGCCAAGGATCAATTTTCTCTGCACAATTACCGGAACCTGGTGGGAGCGCATCCGCAAGATCTTCTAACGTTGTACCGGACAACGATTTTGTCGGTTATGGAATACGGTAGTTTTTGTTTTCAGTCAGCGGCTCGGTCGCACTTCATTAAACTGGAACGTATTCAGTATCGGTGTCTTCGTATCGCGTTAGGTTGCATGCACTCGACTCACACCATGAGTCTTGAAGTGCTGGCTGGCATGTTGCCACTCTCGGATCGGTTTACAGAATTATCTCTCCGGCTCCTCACCAGGTGTGAAGTTATGAACCCTCAGGTAATCGAACATTTTGTGAAGCTCCTTGAGTTGAATCCTCAAACCCGCTTCATGACCTTGTACCATTTGTACATAACACAGGATGTCAGCCCTTCGCCGAACACCAATCGTGTTTTCTTCTCCGATTTCGACAATTCGATTCATTTTGATTTATCCATGAAGCAGGAGCTTCGTGGAATCCCAGAACATCATCGTCCTATGATTGCTCCGGTGATATTGCTGCTAAGTTTGGCCAAGTTGATTCCACTAAATCGTTCTTCACTGACGGATCTTTGATAGAGGAGTCAGCAGGCTTTGTTATATTTAATGAAATTTATAGCGCCAACCGTAAACTTCAAGCTCCTTGTTCCGTGTATGTCGCTGAATTAGCGGCAATACATTTTACGCTAGAAATTGTTGCCTCACTAACACCGGATCATTTTTCATTTTCACGGATAGTCTCAGTTCTATAGAGGCTATTCGCTCATTGAGGCCGGTAAAGCACTCCTCGTATTTTCTCATGAAAATACAGGAGCTTCTAAGTGCTTTATCTTCGCGTTATTTTATCATCACCTTTGTATGGGTCCCATCTCATTGTTCGATTCCGGGCAATGAGAAAGCGGACTCGCTTGCAAAGGTGGGCGCTATGGAAGGCGATATTTGTGATCGACAAATCGCCTTCAACGAATTTTTTCCTATTTTTCGTCAACAGTCACTCGTCAGCTGGCAGTATAAATGGAGTAAAGGAGATTTGGGGCGATGGCAACATTCTATCATCCCAAAGGTGTCGAAGAAATCTTGGTTTAGCGGGATGGATGTGGGTCGAGACTTCATTCGTGTCATGTCTCGCCTCATGTCCAATCATTATTCTTTGAACGCTCATTTATACCGGGTTGGGCTGAGCGACAGCAATCTCTGTGAGTGTGGACAAGGCTATCAAGACGCAGACCACGTTATTTGGTCTTGTGCTGAACATTGTGGAGTCAGATCTGAACTTTATGATTCCCTTCGGGCTCGAGGTAGACAACCCAATGTGCCAATTCGAGATATTTTGGCTGTACGTGATTTGGAGTACATGAAACTCATTTATGTGTTTTTGACTAACATTAGCATTAGATTGTAGTTAGTTTAACCTGTATGTTTAGTATAAGTTTTTTTTTATATGTGTGTTTATGTGTGTGTTTTTTTTCTTTTTCAAGAAATGTTCAAGTCAAAAGAAAACCATAAATTGTATAGTTATAAGTGTTTAGATAATTTAGAATTTAAATTTAATGTGTTATGTAAACCATACTTTAAATTCCCACCCTCTTTCCCATCCGTAATTTGTAATTCCTATTAACCTCGAGACGGCCGCGAGTAATCGGCTCTTTCCTCCTAACTTTAGTTTTAAGATAAATGATGTAAAAAAATATGAAAATTTGGCTCTGTAAAGTTAATTCGATTGAGCCTGTGCAAATAAATGATTATAAAAAAAAAAAAATATATACTATATTATATCATGTACACTATTTATATTCAATAACAAAGGGTAAGGGGGGAATGCAGGGTGCCAGACGAAGTATAGGCTGGATGAGGGATTCGTGGTTATCTGGCCCAAGTCATGGATGACAATTATGCCTTTCTTGATGGACATCATCAGCGAAGGTCTAATTATTTTCCGACAGTCTACAGTAAGTTTGCTAACGCTATTTTTAACAAATCACCAGACGGAAATCCTAATGTGTATTGTTTACTTTTCATTTCCTGTAATAAGAGCGTTTCGTTGGAAGGAGAATCTCTATCCTTTCCGTGGGTTTCGTGTAAGTGCTTCTGCTTATGGGTCCACAACCCCGTTTTTGGCCCTTCATACAACGAAAAAGTGAGGATTACAGGTATGTACAGTTTGATCTTGCCGTTAAAAGGAACTGTACGCCATGGCAAGTCCTACACTGGTGGTGGCTTCCTATCACATCACATCACAATACAAGAGAAATATTCAACTAACCTTCCTTTTTACCGACTGCCAATTGCCAGGTCTTTCGTTTAACACCTTCCATAAGATTTGGTACAGTCTCCTTGCCCACTTTATTCGCTGCAGAATGCCTGTTAGCCTTGAACTGTTTCTTGTTCACAACAGCTTTTTGAGTCTTCTTAAGGATCCGCTTGACGATGGCCCAATATTGTTTTATTGGGCAGAGCTCTTGCGTGTTGTCTTGGGCACCACTTAAACGTTGTTGGCAGCATCCCACTCCATGGCCTTTTTTCCGTAATGGCAAGATACCAAATCCGGCTAAAATAGAACGGAACAATTGTGTCGCTTCAGGAAAGGCAGTAGACGTTTTTGTAGGCACTTGCTCTGATAAATTTCCTGGTTGACGGTTCCGGTAGCAATGTAAACGTTGCTCTTCAAGTGACAGGTACAGATGGGCTGCCACACCAGATATTTCTTCGCGAACTTTGACAGTTTAATGTGAGTGTGTGTTTACAATCAATCTCCCACTGACCGGAGTGCTTTTATGGAAGAAACTTGTCTGCATTTCTTCAGTAATTTATATGTAATCACTATGAGCAAACATTTTTAGCCCTGGAGATTGAAGGTGACAGCTCTATTGAAAATCCAACGACCCATTTCAAGAATGCCTGTTCATACACGTTCATTCTGAGGTCATCTTCATATACAATAAGCCCCGCATGAAAATCTTCACATATCATATGGATATATGAAGAGTTTTCACACTTCCAGAATCAAAAATAGACATTCTTGATCCTGGCGTGTATATAGTTAAGGTATATTTTTGATAATATAAAACGACCTCACCAATGTTTTTCATCTGATGCTGGAAAGCCGGGCACTAAAAAACAAAAAAAGGGGAAAAAACTACCGACGATCAGTCCATCTTAAGAAACACGACCGTAACACACTATGAGAGGGATTCCATTAACAAAGTCATACTCAAAGCTCTTGAAAAACTATAGTTTCACCATTTACTTCGGTTGAATTAAGGAATATTATTTTATTTTATTTCCGCGAAAACGACGCAGCAAAAGCAAAACACGTCATTTTCAAAGCATGGCTTGCTGCCAAATGTTTCGCGAACTTTGACAGTTTAATGTGCTTGAAAATATCTGCCAGCTTTCCTCGTCCGGAAGCTCGTAAAGTAATTGAACTGGAAACAATATTTAAAGAGTAAATCGTTGGCTAAGATAAGCTTGCTGTTCTGAACTACGCAAAGTTTAACAAATCACTTTCTAAGGATGAAAACTTTCTATGGACATGGATGTACTGTGGGTCTATAAGAATCATATTGGATCTATTCGTTTTCTTCATCTAATTACTTAGGCTTTTTGTTAGTAGCAATCTTCGTAAAATTTATCTCTCTTGTTTCTTTAGGAACTACATTTTATCTTTATTTACTATAGTCAACACCTAGTTTCACAAAAAAAATTAAAATTAAACTACGTTAAGAACTTGAATGATTTTCAAATGTCAACCATTAAATTTCAAAAGATTAGAATTGCTACTAAATGAATACTGTATTATTTCGGTTTCGGGTTGGATAAGAAGTTTGGAAAAGAATTTGAATTATTTCTTAAATTATCGAAGAGGTTCACTGAAGGGCTTATGCTGAATCATTCTTTATGACAGTCATTACCTCAACATTTAGAATTGATAAAACTCAGAGTCGGTACTAGATATTGTAAATTTAATCACATCAGTTTGTGTGCTTACTTGCTGTGAGCAATTTGATAGAGTTCGAATCGATGATCACTCGAGATTTATCAATTTGAAATAGCAAGGTGAGTTTGCGAGAGCGAGATAAAAGATAGGAAAAAATACATAGAGCAGCGATTCACCTTAAATTACAGTTGAAATTCACCACTTTATATCGTATTGTATGACGATATAAAGTGGTGAATTTCAACTGTAATTTAAGGTGAATGTTAACATTTTTCTTGCATTTGCTAAACTGGCGTCGAATCAAGTGGAAGTTCGAAAAAGTTCGTGCTTTTGCGGTAGCACATCGTACGATGGCGGTACGCGATCTTGGATAAGTCATCAGGCGTTGTGAATAGGAAAAAAACCAAAAGAGAAAGGTTCCTCTCCCATGTACACATCAAAACCGAGTGTGTACAAACTATCGCTAGAAACTATCACAAGCTATCAGTGGTACATGAGCGCGATCCAACTTGTTGCTTTTGCCTGTTGAGGTGGCGGATTCGTCCGTGCCTTGACCTGCCCCGCAGTGGGATTATAGGCATTTGCTCAATTTCCAATACTTCTATTCTATTTTCCACCTACCGTACACTGACGGAACTTTCAACACTTTCTCTTCATATCTTTCATTCCAGCAAACATTACTGTCCATGAGGGACAAATGGTGATGAGCGAACATCTCTTTCTATATCGTATTCTGTTTATCGGTTCGGTTAGGCACCTCCCTCACCTTGAAGACATGAAATGCGGTTCGATTCCTTGTATGCTGGACAAACCAGACAGAAGAATTGCGTTCAAGGAGTTGGTCGTCTACGCTTTTCTTCCGGTCCGGTCATCTGGGTCTCCTTGAACGGTTTTACCACACGAAACAAGGTCGAATTGTCTATTCCCAACTGTTTCGCGATTCACCTGGATGTTTAACGATCGCGCCTATAATTTTTTGTCAAAGCATTTCTTGCTTGGAAGGATTCTAGATAATCATTTGACAGACGAAATGTTACACATGTAAATATTAAACTCTCAACTAGTTCTACCCCAAATTCAATTTTGACCCATGCACACTGGGCCAGAATGAAAAATTAGCAGGAATAAATTATTTTCACTATGAAGATGCAACTTTAGAACAAAATTGTTTTCAGCAAAGTGGCAGCTTATAATTAGGGCTTAAATTTGAAATCAGTTTAAGTAAGGTTGGTCCTTGAATATATTGAAATACAAATTCTATCTTTCTCATTTCTTGACATAAAGCAATACTGTGTTGGACAAAGTTGTTTCTTATTAAATTTAAAGCAACTTTGCTGCAAAAACCATAGTCGAAGGTCTTTTGTGTCAATAGTTATGATCATTTTTATGCTTAAGAGTAGGGTGGCCCTGAAAAAAATAGTATTTTTCGCCTAACTTTTTCATTTTAAATTTTATGAAAACGGTGTTTTCAACAAATTTTTAAAGTTGCTTTAAATTTAATAAGAAACAACTTTGTCGAACACAGTATTGCTTTATGTCAAGAAATGAGAAAGATCGAATTTGTATTTCAATATATTCAAGGACCACCCTAACTTAAACTGATTTCAAATTAAAGCCCTAATTATAAGCTGCCACTTTGCTAAAGACAGTTTTGTTCTAAAGTTGCATCTTCATAGTGAAAATAATTTATTCGTGCTAATTTTTAAATCTGGCCCAGTGTGCCATGTAATAAATTAGAATCTTAGTTTTTGTTTTGATTTTGACAGAGTACGAACAACCCCTAATTGTTCAACGTGAGTTATTATAGTAGTTGGGACCGATGTGCTGGTACTTCCTGACTCAAACACTATATTTATTTTCTTTATGAATATCCCAAGTAGCACACTTCGATCATAATTTGTTGAAGTAACTTGATTAAAACTTAGCAAGTCATATTTATGTTAACTGAATGGCAACAAGTGTGATACCAAGGATCCAGCCCATGCTGCTAGTGCGTTGATCGAGCCCGAAACTAAACCAGACGGGCATTCTCAATTACCTATTTTGATGACATCGACAAACCTTGTTGTGAGAAGATTTCATTGTGGAGTCAAATCTCCTTCGGACGAGCCATTTTTTTCAAGTCTGAGAATAAGAAATAGTCACTTTGAGATAAATCCGGAGAATAGGGTGATTAGGAAGCTATTCGTAGGGTAAAAAAATCATGAAAATTTAGGCCTGCTTGGAGGCACATAAAAAAAGCGCCACGTTAGACACATATTTCCGTCTGTTATTAAAATTACAGGTGATAAAATGTCAAAAACAATTTACAAGCCAAGAGATGCTTTTAAAATTAACGTAATTTAAAATCTTTATTGATGCTATAATTGTATCTCTAGTACTTAAGTCTATGCCTATTATTAACAGTATTCAAAAAATATTTCTCAAATTTAATCAAACAAATTTTTCTTATGATTCAGTCTAATGGCCAAATAATGTTTAAGATGGTTATTATGAATTGTGGCACTAAGTCAATTTTCTTTAATTGTTTTTAATAAATTAGAACATCAAATGATTGTTTCATTAAATTATGAATACCTAAAATACCTAATGATAACACAAGAAAAATATTCTCACAATATCATGGTATTTGCTAAATTTAGGTAAGGGAACTCGATTAATTATATCACGCAAAAAGTGACTTTTTAAACCCTTTTTAATTTTTTGCAGAAAATTGATCAAACTTTTCTGAATAGAATTTGCCTAGGAAGTTGTCTATTTGTTTATCTAAAAAATTAGACGTAGGCTATATCAGGAATATAACCGCGAGGCTTGCGTAGGACCACGTTGGTGTATAATAATAATGGTATAATCTAATTTATACATACCACAACACATACAATTGGTTAATATTGAAATGTTTTAACAATAAATATGGTTGTAAAATCGATAACGGCAGTGCGATGAGATTGAATACATGTCATTTCCTGTCTTGGTAACTAAACTAAATGACAATTGTGGAACGCGAGCCGTCACATTGCGAGTTAATGTTTTGTCCTAATTAAAACTATGGCCATTCCGAATGAAACAATAAGTGAAACTTATTTTATGGCAAATGAGTTCTTAAAATATAGACCCGAGGAGGTAATTTACATCCACAACCAAGCGCCTACACGGTCTTGCTATGTCTCCCATACCACAGCCCGGCGGATGGTACCGAGTGGGCAAAGTGTTGTACGAACCACTAGCTGAGAGCTAGTGTCGAACACTGAAATCTTTTCGGTTTGCCTCACATGCTACATACTACCGTTGAATAGCATAACACAGAATGAGGAGAGTCACGAAAATGCAGTACGAAGAAAAAATCATATAAGGGGACGGACTTCACATATGAAATAAGACACTGCCAACAAAGCAAACTTATTTTCACCTGAGGGGCGTGGCTATAGCCGTATTAAATATGGAATGAAACCTAGTAAAATAAAAAGAAGTTGGCAATTCGAACCATTAGTTACCCGTTTCTGAGGACCCGGAAAGGCCGGAAAGCCATATTTTTAACCTGTGTATATGCAGATTTCTTTGGGAGCCACCAAAGGTCATTTTTAGGAAAAAAAAATTTACTACTTATACTAATAGCAATTAATTAAAATTTCAGTGCAAAAATGGTGTAAGAATGAAGCATTCAAAAACCTTCCCCTTTGGTGTGACGCTCTAATTCTTCAAAACATTGAAATGACCCGGTATAGAAAAAAGGAAAGTAGTCCAACGTTGAAAATAGATTGTTGTGATGAACTGATTAAGTAATGCAGTTACAAAATTTGCCATAGTTAGTACAAATACAAATTTAGTTTATGCGAAACCAATGTCAAACTAAATTTGCTCAAACTAATGACTTAATATTAAGCTTTTAAAGAATTTTTTATCGAGCTTTTCAAAATTTGGTCTAGTTAGAAAATGCTCAAGAAGAACTTCCTTAACTACCATTTTACCCGACTATGCCTATGTTCAAAATTTCTATGAAATTTCAGTCAAATTTACTTCGTTCATGGTACAGCCTTCAACATTTGTGATATATGTGACAAACCTCATGTTGATATCACCGATCCCACCATGGTTGATCAAATTGCAGACATGATAAGGCTTGCTTCATTTAGAATTGGAACAAACTTTTGCTCATATTGTGTTTTGCTCATCCTGGTGGACGGATTTGGAAGTTCTTGGCGCCCACGTGTCGGGAATTTTGTCAGCTTCACGTATGTATTTTTGACATTCCGCAAATCCACTGTAAAGAATTTGTAAAGAATCAACATGGAAGCCGAAAGAAGGGAAAAAATTGTGCACAGTTATTTGGAAAACCCATTGTGGTCTGCATCTAGGCTAACTAAACAGCTGAAATTGCCCAGAAATACAGTATGGCGTGTTATCAAACGGTATAAGGAAACATTGACGACGATTCGGAAGCCTCAGGCCAATCGTCGGACTGGAACTGTCGACCGGAAACTGCGTGGTCGGACCGTGATTTGGCCAGAAAATTCGGTGCTGCCCATAGTACCGTGAGGAGAACTCGACTCCGGGAAGGAATCAAGTCGTATCGAGCTAGCAAACAGCCAAATCGAACCATAAAACAGAATAGTGTGGCCAAAATCCGTGCTCGGAAGCTATACGACCAGGTGCTGACCAAGTTCGACGGGTGTCTTCTGATGGAAGATGAAACCTATGTCAAGGCTGACTTCGGGCAAATCCCAGGTCAAAAATTTTACTTGGCAACGGCTCGGGGGGATGTTCCAGACAAATTTAAATTTGTTTTTGCCGACAAATTTGCACGAAAATTCATGATTTGGCAGGACATTTGCAGCTGTGGCAAAAAACGAAAGTTTTCGTTACAAATAAGACAATGACGTCGGAACTATACCAAAAAGAGTGTCTCCATAAACGAATTTTGCCGTTCATTCGATCCCACGACCATTCCGTAATGTTTTGGTCAGATTTGGCAAGCTGTCATTACAGTAAAGTCGTTCAAGAATGGTTTGCATAGAGAGGGGTACAGGTTGTTCCGAAAAACCTTAACCCACCCAACTGCCCCCAGTTCCACCCTATTGAGAAATACTGGGCAATCATGAAGAGGAGACTCAAGGCAAAGGGAAAGGTTGTCAAAGACATCAATCAGATGAAGACCTGGTGGAATAAGATAGCTAAAACGATGGACGAAGAAGGTGTTCGCCGCCTAATGAGCCGTGTTACAGGAAAAATTCGAGAATTCCTTCGAAACCATGACGAATAATTTTATCCGTATTTTTTCTTAAAAGTATGAAGAAAACGCTACATTTGTATAAAAAAAGATCTTGAATTCAATCATAAATAACTGAAATACAGGCAATTGTTTTTGTTACAATTCTATCTAAAGCAAGCTTTAAATGCATCATTTTGGTACATTTGCTCTAGGGATTTGAAAATTTACACTCGAGTTAAGTAGTTTAAAATGAGTGCTTGATTCCTAGAAGTATAGAATAAACTACCCAAATTTTAGGGCACATAGTAGAAAGTTCATATGCAGACTTCCCAGAGTTTCAGGAAGATACTTTCCAGAAGTTCAGGAAGAGACTTCATCGAAAAAAAAACTTCTCCGAAGGTCAGGCAGAAACTCATCAGAAGTAAAGAGAGCACTTTTTTAACAACGAAGAATTATTCGAAAAAAATCAGGATCAAACATCTCCGAAGTTCATGTTCATACTTCCCAAAAGTTCAGGAGAGAACTTCCTCGGAAATCAGAAGACGACTTCTCAGAGCTTCTGGAAGAAGACGGAACAAGACTTCTTAGAACTTTGGAACTTTCCAGAGTTTCTGGAGTTCTTCCCAAAAAATCGAGATGGAACTTCCCAGAAGTTCTGTAAAAGGCTTCCATAAATTTAAGCATGAAACTAACCAGGGAGAGCATCACCAATAATTTCTCAAAAATTCAGGACCAAACTTCCACAAAGCTCAGGACGATACGTCCTAGAAGTTCAGGAGAGAACTTTTCTCTCCGGAAGAAACTTCCCAAAAGTTTAGTTGGAATTTCCCAGAAGTGCAAGATAGCTTTCCCGAAGTTTAAAAGAGAAAATTTAAGAATTTCACAATCAGGATTCCTCGAAGTTCTCAAATGATCAGAAAGAAACATTCTAGAAGCATTGGGGTTACTTTCTAGGAGTTTGAGTATGAATTTCTCAGAAGTTCAGGAACAAGCTTCCCCGAAGTTAAGGAAGAAACTTCCCAAAGTTCAGAAGAGTACTTCTTAGAAGTTCAGGAAGAAATTTTCAACAAACTTAAGAGTATTTTCCCAGAGATTCTAGAGTGAAATTTCCCAAAGTTTCAATATAATTTTCTTCGGAGTTCAAATGGGACTTATTAGAAGTTAAGGAAGAATAAGCTCAGCTCAGTAAGTTAGACATGTAAAAAACTTCCCCTAAATTCAGAAACAAACTTCCCCAATGTTCACAAGTATACTTCTCTTAAGTTCAGAAAAGGACTTCTCAGAAGTTCTGGAAGAAACTTCGAACAAATTTAAGAAGATTGTCCGAAAAATTCTGGAGAGAACTTTTCCAAAGTTTTGGACAAATTTTCCTCTCAGTTTGTGATAGGACTTCAGAAAGTAACTAAGTTCAGAGAAAAACTTACCAAATGTTTCTGGAAGGTTAGGTTGGGTTGTTGGATGTGGATTTCCAAGAAAATCAAGAGTGACTGCCAAGAAGTTCATGAGGAAACTATCCAGAATTATAGCAAAGAGCTTTGCAGAAGATCAGGAGAGAACTTCTCTGAAATTCAAGAGACGAATCGATGGAGCAGTCTCTCGAAAAATCAATCGGATGACCATAATGATATTTATCACTCATGACACCATATTGAAATATGGTAAACACCATCTTCATAACCGTTCGCATCATACTTAGGAGTTAGTATGAGTTAGGAAACAAATTCTTGGAGATTTATCCTACAAATTCTGGTAAGCCCTAATCTATTGTGGTTTCAAAATGGTCTTTTTGCGAGCTGCGAGCTAGATGGTTAGACTCGAGGAATTGCAGATAAGCATCCCTTCAGAAGACCGACTGTATTGAAAGGAAGAGGCACGTTATAGCGACGACTTTTTTGTGCAGGTAGGCAGTCAATATACAAAACCTCATTAGCATGCAAAATATTCAATCATTTATTCCTCATTTGCAAAAAAAAAAACAATTAGCCCATCATTGTCTGCGGGTACATGCACGCACTGAATGACATTTGCAGATTTTGGGTGACATCTTGGACATTGGTCCTGATCAACTCTCCACACAGCTGATTCCGCTGCATGGCGTCCTGCTGATAGTTGGAGAGCAGAGTCTGTGCCAGAGTCAGTTCCATGTTCACGTAGCTCAGTTCCTCGTAGATGTTTTGGAAATACTGAAAGCATAATATTGAGGGTTTTTAAACGTCAAACACAAAAGTATCAGGACACAACAGCAGATCATTCTTACCGAAGTGAGACAGTTGGTAGAGGTGGTAGCGCAAATCTGTAACTGTTTGTTCAACGAAACGAGATCGTTCTGTACCAAAGTGAAAATTGCCAGGACAGGTGTCACCACAATCGGAACAGTGTCTACTTCCGTCTGAAGACACTGACCAAACTTGGCCAGCTGTGCTGGAAGATTGCTGGATACTCCGGCGAAGTTATCGGTACATGTATCTCCATTTTGTTGGTACGCGAATGAGCTAACCAGCATGTTGAAGCTTTGCATGATCTGATCCATAGTTTGCTGTAGTTGAGAGTTTAACTGGCTCAAGTCCATCCCAATGTACGAGCTAACCATTTGATCTGCGTAGACAAACTGCTGAGTGAACCACGGCAAGTTCGACATCATGCTCTGCAAGCTTGTTTGTGTTGCACCATAAGTAGTGTTCAAGGCCGTGTAGGTGGTATTGACGTACTTTGCGAGAGTGGTGATTGCAGGCATCACCTTAGAGCGAGCGGTGTTCAAGTTGGTGGAGTAGGTGCTCAGGACCTTGCTGATACTCTGCAGGCTTGTGGCCATTGTGTTCAAACCATCGGAACCAACAGAGATTGCCGAATAAGTGGCAAAAGCTCCTCCGCAGAGCGCCCCCAACACGCAGACTAACGACAACCAGAGCTTCATAGCTTAGCGGATTGATTTGCAGTGTACAGTCTGGAACACAAACCAAGAACTGATGCCGAATGGGAAGGAACAGATATGGTTTTATAGCGAGCAGGCGATTAGACGTGGATGAATGAAGGTGATTGATAAAGTCTCCAGACTGTGAAGTGCTGGTGTTGACCTTCGGAGCATAGAAATGATGAACAGCGAATTGTTCAACTATGGGCCTTGAAGCTTCACAATTGGTCCAATTTATTTCGCTCGGTTTCAAAGTAAATGGAATGAAAATCATATTTTAGGACGCGTTCCGCTCGTACACTGCAGCAATTTGGCGATTCTCAGAAGTCATATTTTTCTGAACATATGTTTATCGAATAGGATAGAGCGGATTTGGAAAAATTCATCGTCAAATGTTTCATCGAGATCGTGGTTCAAAGGTCTGGATTTAAGTCGCGGTTTCATTCGTGTGATGTCAAGATTTATGTCCAACCACTACTCGCTAGACGCACATACTCTGCAGAATTAACCTCGTCGCTAGCAACTTATGTAAAATGGAATTTATGGAAAATAATGCCTCCAGAGTACGACTATTGGATACCCCAGTGGCCCGAGGTAGACAACCCTTCCGCGAGGTAAGAGATGTTTTGGGAATGCGTGATCTTCCTACATGCAAGCGATTTACGAATTCCTTTGTTTGCCTGATCTAAGAGTGTAACGTCATCACCCCCTTTCCTTCCACTCTAGTAGATTCGCCTACCATTTTGTTCCAGTTATACTATTCCTTTAGTTTCGAGCTACTTGTAAACTTGCCCAGCAAGCTGTGGTCACCTATCTGTGGCTTAGTTCCTGAAAAGGATTACAGGGATCGAGGATTTGTGGATGTCGCACAAAAGCAGCAAATAATTGCTTAAAGGCCTACCAGCCTTCCAACGATAATGTGACCCATTAACTCGAGCTAGCCACAGTAATTGGCATCCCACTTTTACTTATATCGAAAAATAAAATTTATCATGAACAAAAATATTGAATATCGGCTCCGTAAAGTGTTACACACGCCTGAGCCTAACAAATAAACGAACTGATTTAAAAAAAATAAAGCTTACAAACGAATTCAGGTCGAAACCCTAATCGATACCTTGATTTATGGAATCTACAAAACAGTAGAACAAATCAGGGCATAAGGGAACAAAGTCTAAACAAATCTGAATAGGAGTATCGATCGTGCATATTTTGTTCATTGCAATTTTTTTCGTTGGGAAAATCATAACCAGGAAAAAAATTACAGCTGCATTATT
>JASCZW010016826.1:0-18024 GCA_034211315.2 Aedes japonicus | reverse complement strand
TTTTTTTTTTTTTTGTACTTCGTTCAGTTATTGTGATACTGCCCCTTTTGTTTTATGTTTTGCAGTCCTGAATTAGTCATTACACAGCCCTGAATTCATGCACTGCACTGATTAAACGGAAAACTCTGATTGAGATATTTAAAAAAAAAATTAATAATAATTAGATTATAAAATATTGCAACAGGTTAATAGAATGCATTGCATAAAATACTGTTGCAATCTTTTTACTAGATTTAAGTGATATGAGCAAAAAAAAAATGTGATACTTTAAATAATTGAAAGACATTTGAGTGAACTTTTTGAACTAATATTTGTAACAGTTTTAAAAACATTCAGTAACCTAAATAAATGCAATACAATGAGTACAATGTTTTTCGTAATCTTTATAATTGCTTTAAGTTACTTAAATGACATTAATTGACTGATGTTTGCCATCTTTACTAATTTCATAAAACCACCTCAATTACAGTTTTTGAGATGATTTTATAACAACTGAGAAGTAGGGGGGTTTCGTGAGCGTTACGTAATTAAAGGGGGGGGGAGTATAGTCACGCGTTACTTATTGTTACATAGGGGGGAGAGGGGGTCCAAAATCCCGGTTTTCTGTGTTACGTAATTTGTGCACAAAGCCTTAGAGGTTTACATGTTTATCTTCTATCAACTCTGATTGGACAGCAGACCTTACAGATACTATTTGGTATAAATCGGTCCAAATCTACCCTTTGACGTTTTAAATAACCTTGTCGTTTCAAACAAAAGCTTCATCATACTTTGTAAGTGGCCCAACCCAAGGTGAATTTAATATATCAGGTGGTCTATTTTCTTCAATTGGTGGGAAAGACGGGTGGAGTAGTGGGGTATCAAATGAGATTTAGTAGTGGAGCGAAAGAGTAAGGAACACTCAATAGTGTATTACGCACATAATGACAGCTGTTTATTGCAATTTTGCCTAAGAGTGAAGAAATATAAATGAATGTAAACGGTATGGGCAACAATCAATATGCAACTAGCGATTTGAAATTGGTTCACTGTTGTAGAACCCCTTGGACCGAAGTACACCTTGAAGCCAGCACCTTGTTATACATATTTGCACCTTTGTTTTGATTTGCTGTGTTATTTTGACAGAGTATTTGAGAGTGTGTTCATGTGAGTTCATTATAAAGGGTGCATTATTGAGCTTGGGACCGAGCTTGGGACGATGTTCTAGTACTGACTGAGCCAAGAAAAAAATCGTTTTTGTATGGGACCTACTGGTCTTAGAGTTAGTCTATGGTATGGGCTAGTGATCCTCAGAGTACAGAGATATGCGGAAGCGGCCATGTTGAGCCAATCGAGCAGCGAGAACTGTCAAAATCTGAGCCAAACGAGCATGTTTACTGTTTGCTGGAAATGTTTAGGATTGCTAAGTATTGAAATGGAGTTAAAAGAAATGTTTAATATTTATTAGGCTTCAAAAATCAAAAAATGAATCATTCGTTTTCTGCTGAACTTGCATGGTGTAATAATAAAATAATATTTTATTATTATCTGTGTTCGATAATGTTGCTTGTGTTGCTGAAATGAAAATTTGTCGAAATTTGTACAGAAGGCCATTTTTTCAATTCATTTCACTGGTGCCAGTGTTGTCAGTATTTTGAGAGAAATTCTGCACCAGTGCTCTAATTCTGTCGATTTGTTTCGATCGTGGATTCCCTCATAGCCGTTCAATAATGAAATCGCCAAGTCTGAAGTCAATATTAGGAATCATCTTCATACTCATTTCAAGTCTGCAATAGTAATCATCAGAGTTTTCGAAAAGTAACTTGTCGTCCATACGACAGTTTCCGCCAAGCCGCTTCCGGTATTGAATCGATTTTGTGTCATATACGGTGATACGTTGGTGTACACCAACAATATTCAAGACGTAGCTTATGTTGACGCAATTCGATGATTTAACACCTCTGCGGTTTGTGCAAACTTTGCAATACACTTAATATTTATTTAGATATATAATAATCAAATTACTTCCCGCATAACGAAAAACGATCTGCTATATAGTCAAAACTATATTTCGAATGTAAGGTATATTATCACATTTTATGTTATTGTTGTCGAATAGTTCAATCTCATTTTCACCATACAAACTCTACATTAACACATATTGTTAATGTTTGCCATATTGTCATTGAAAGGTTTTTTATTGTCTGCACTCGGTCTGGATTATAAACCAACTATATGGCATAGAGTTCCGCAAAAATTTTGTTCGTGAAAATTGCCATTTTTTATGGTAACCTAACTTAACCGCCTATTCAACATATTGTTATTTGGCCTTTACCATCTGACATATTGTTAAAACTATATAGGAGATTGTTAGTTTATAGTTGTCAACTATAAGGGTATATGTCGTAACAATAACGGAAACGGTCGATAACAATAAGGGAAACGGTCCAGGAATGGTTTGTGATTATGCGGGTTGTACGTTATAAATGTTAACAAAAAACGCTAACAACGATGAAGTCATGCACAAAGCTGTAACATTTTACGCTGTGGAAGTGTTAGCAACTTTTGTAAACAAAACGAACACCGTTGCCAAACCGTCGGATTGAATTTCCGCATATCTCTGTACTCTGAGGATCACTAGTATGGGCTAAACGTTTTGTTTACAAACATTAGCACGTGCACTTTCCCCCAAGAAATATTGGTAAACAAACCATGCAGTCTGACGCATCATATCCCATGGCATAGAACACAGGCCTGGCAGTGTGAAACTAATCATCTCCTTTACTCGTTTGGTTTAAAATGAAACTGCGAGTTTGACATCACAGGCACTATTGCATAGGTGTAAAGGAGACCGTTTCAGTATGCCAGACCAGAAGTTTACTTGATATGGATTGTATTAGTATGCGTTTATACATGGCTGAAATTCTCATTTACAGTATTGAGACCACCTGAGATATTAAATTCACCTTGGCCCAACCACCTTTTTAACCTTACCAATCGGAGGTGGCCTCTGCTGTATACAGAAGTTGTCTCCATTCTATTCAGTCCGCGGCTACACAGAAAAAAACACTGAATTTTAACACTTTTTAACATTATTCGCGTCGTTTAATTGCATGCCAAAGGAGGCGTAAACAACGTAATTGTTTGCAATCTTTCATGAGCCATACAACATTGTTTGTAATCTTTCATACAACAGGCTAAAAGTAGGCGTTATCTGGCTTAAATTAACATGAAATATCCCACTATTTTCTGCTAAATTTAGCATTCGCTTTATGTGCATTAGATAACGCAGAAAATTCAGGTGAGGTGCAACTTTCTTTTTCATCTGCTGTCACAGGTATTTGTTCAAGTTAAAAATAATTGTTAAAAAATCGTTTGCCAAATTTTGAGATTATGTATAATTTTATGATTTATTGTTATTTTTGTAATTATTGGTTCGAAAAAGTAAAAGTGTGCCAGATGGAGTTGCTCAACAAACGATGTAAAAAAGTGGATGTTATGTTGAAGAATGAGTAATTGAAATACTACAATATTTATTCTCTGTAGTGTGTAAAAGGAGGAGGCATTAGAGTTTAAAAAATACATCCTTATTAAAATCCTCATTGTGCAATCCTCATTATCACGGAGGCACTTCAGTGAAAAATACGTGCGTAGTGAGTGCTAGCTCGACATTTGCGTGTTTTTTTCACCATCATCGACATTTTGGAAGTCGCAGGAACGCTGGAGAGCTGATCCAAGTGATTCCGTAGCCAGTTTAAAAGCTCAGATGAATTGACCACCGAAGATCATATGGATGTGGGATATTGAAAATGCCGACTGTAATGGATAGAATGCTTAAAAACTGTAAGGTCCATGACGACGATCAGCCCTCGCGTAACAGTAACAGCAGCTAAGGAAACAAGATACATTGGTGAGATCGTTCAATACTTTATTGTTATTGTGAAAAAACTTTTAAAGTATTTAACATTTCCATTAAATTCAACTTGACAAAACTCGGAGCGTGTGGTACCGTATGTCCACGCATCCTTTCTCCCCTGTAAATTCACAAAATTCACATCAATTCATTTGAATTCAACTTATTTCAAGTTGAACAATGCATTTGGTCCTAAGTAACATTGAGAGATTCACTTCGTCGACTTTATCTTTGATTAATAGCTTGTCTATTAAACGATTTGCTGATGTTTTCAACGTATTGAATCCCTTATTACACTTTATACGTACTGTATGTTGAAAACAGTTCAACATGTTTTTACATACACAGATAAAAAGAAACATTGAATTTTCTGCGTTATCTAATGCACATAAAGGGAATGCTAGATTTGCCAGAAAATAATGGGATATTTCATGTAAATTAAAGCAAGATAACGCCTGCATCCAGCCTGTTGTATGAAAGATTGCCAATATTGTTGTATGGAACATGAAAAGTTGCAAACAATTTCGTTGTTTACGTCTCCTTTAGCTTGGATCTAAACGAGAGGATATTTTACACGCTTGTTAAAATTATTAATTTTTTTCTGTGTAGCCGTAGGAACGCAGAGAGAAAGTCGACAAAGAGAGTCTCTCAATGTTACTTAGGACCTAATGCATTGTTTTGCTTGATTTTACAAAATCATGTTTGCGGTGAATGCAATGCAGTAGGCCTGGCCGCTTTGACGTTTGTATCATGTTTGTGATATGCTGTAATCAATATTGATAAAAAAATGATTGGGCACCATCTAACCCAATTATTTCCAAGATACTTTCTCTACTGACATTCTTACGACATACCAAGCCGACCGTAGTCGACCGATTTTGGCAATATGTACGATGGAAGATTCTCCCAGCAACTGATATAATTAGAGGTTCCTTCGCCTCCTCCACGTTCCGTCGTCCATCTGCACTCCAACGTAGATCAAACGCAACACCCTCCGTTCAAAGACACCAAATGTCCATGTTTTCTGTTGTAGAGAACGACCAGTCTAATTAACGTGTTGTAGATGGTCAACTTTGTAGTTTGGCGAAGTTTCTTCGAACTTAGCGTCCTTCGGAGTCCAAATGAGGCACGACTGACAGCCATAATGCACTTTTGTATTTTTCTGCTAGTACCGTTATCGCCAGTCACCACCCAAGTAATCATTCATATGCAAATTGGTTTAATTCATGTTTTATGGTAGTTTTATCAAAGCCAAAGCATTATGAAGATTATCTGGCTTAATCAGGACATTGTCCAAGTTAAGATGGTTTTAATTGAACAAAAGTTCTTAAGATTGTTTGAAGAATACTTGAAGAAAGCTCCATAAAACTACATCATCTATAAGTGTTATTCACCTTATAAGTAATTTTATAAGATACTTGATTCCCATCTGAAGACATCGTTTCGCAGCTTTCATAAAACCTGATTAAAGTTTTGAAAAAGTTTTATGACATTCTGCTTTAAGATGAATTCATCTTGAAAATGATGCCATAAAACGCTCTTAGCACCGTTTGATTTCGAATAAGAGCACATACTCTTGAGAAAGATCATTATGTGAAAAATTAACAAACTGGACAATGGATGCCCATAGGTGAAAGAAATTATAAAATAGTAGATCGTCCAATCCAATATCTCTATCCAATATATTGAATACTCCTTCATTTCAGCCACCAACGAAATTTTTTTTTTGACGTTATCTATGCGTTATGCGTCCTATGTTTTGTAACAAATCAAATTAAATGGTGTGATGAGTCGCCAGTTGAAAACCGAGGATCATAACTCATGATAATTGATTTTATGCCAGTTGTGCAAGTGAAACCTAACGTCCCAGGTAGTGCGTTATCGCCATGCGTTATCGTATTTCCACCACCGTTAAATCTAAAGTCGGAAGTAGTGCGTTGGAAGCGCTCAGTGATCCACTACACAGCGCACTTCTTCCAACGTTAGGTTTAGCATATAGATCAAGAGAAAAATCATTTTTCGCTCAACTGATGTTTCCGCCATCGACGCAAATTTATTATCTGTTATTCTTCCCAAAACCATTGTTAGCATATTCAAGTTAGAGTTTCTACGTTTTTTTTTTGTTTTTTTTTTTGTTTTTTATCGACTTACGCTGGTGATTAAAAACAATTTCAAGAAAAGAACAATTAAAGATGAACTTATCGCGCTCCTTAAAACATCTTGTTAAGTCTTGTGCAAGAAATATAAGTTTTATTTGCGTATTATGGTAGTTTTAGATAAAACCATTGAAAAAAATGGTGAGTGTGGCTATTCTGCATTCCCTCGGAGCTATTTACATAAGTATGCAATAAAACTCTCGTTTTTCCAATGCTACGAACGGACAATGCTGTTTAAAATACATTTTGTAACATAAAATGCATTGTAAGGACTGTATTCGATGAAATTTGGACACACGCAATTGTTCGTAACTTTTTAGCGTGTGGGTAAAAATTATTGAAATTTTAACTGAATGTATTTCATTGTGTTGTGTCAATTGTGTAATGAGTTTCGTGAAAATCGGTCGAGTGATTTCAGTGATGGCTTCGAATGAAGAAATAGTGCGCCAACAAATTTTGGGCACTCACTTCGAAAACCCAAACGCTTCTCATCGATGGATCGGAAAACAGCTCGGAATCGTACATTCAACCGTATCTCATGTGATCAAAACGTTCAAGGACAGTAAGACAACCAAGCGGAAAAATGGCAAAAAACATGGCACATCAAATCCGGAGAAGGCCAGGATGGTATTGAACCAATTTAAGCGTTATCCCAACATTTCGATCAGGGATGTTGGGAAAAAGGCGAAAGTTTCAGTTTGTTTTGTGCAGACAACAATTAAACGTTCTGGATTACATGTGTACAAGGTCCAGAAAGTACCAAACCGGAGCGATAGACAGAACTCGGTGGTCAAAACTCGTGCAAGAAAACTGTACAAGGAGTGGCTCACAAAACCGTTCTGCATTGTGATGGACGATGAGACCTACATTAAAGCCGACACCAAACAAATGCCAGGACAGGAACACTACGTCGCCACCTCTAAGTTGGCCGTTCCGGAGAGTGTACGGAAGAAGAAACTGTCGAAATTCGCCAAAAAATTCCTTGTCTGGCAAGCGATCTGCGGATGTGGCAAAATGAGTCAGCCCTTCATCATCTCTGGGACCGTCAACGGACAAATCTACAAGGACGAATGCCTCCAAAAACGACTTCTGCCCTTCTTGAGATCTCACGATGGCCCGACACTGTTTTGACCGGATTTGGCATCTTGCCACTATGCCGACCGAGCTCCCGTCTTAGACTGGTACAAAGATAATAATGTAGTTTTTGTACCAAAAGACGTCAACCCTCCAAACACTCCGGAACTTCGCCCAATTAGAAAAATTTTGGGCAATCATGAAAGAGCAAAGCTCGTTAAAACTCCAAAACTGATAGAAAATGAACTTGAACTGAAGAAAGTGTGGTTAAAAGTAAGTAAGCAAGTCAGTCCTATCATTGCCCAAAATTTGATGAAAGGGTCAAGGCAAAGGTGCGGGCATTTGGGTTGGGAGAAGAGGTTCAATAAACCAATTATGTCAAAATTTAACCATTTAGTAGTACTTTATTTCCAGAAAGTTTGAAAAGAATCGGGCTCAAGGAAAATTTTTGGTGACCTATTTTATGTGTCCAAATTTCATCGAATACAGTCTTTAGACAAAATTTATTCCAGATCTAACAATTTATCAGCCTTGTCACCTAATTGTTGAGATTTCAACTATTTTTTAATATTTTAAATAAGTCAATGTTCTAGCAATAATTCAGTGGCACATTAAAATTTTCGAATTTTTATGTTATTAAACACTAATAAACTGAATGTCACATGAAAAATTTATCAATTGCAGGCAAAAAACAGATGCATTTATGATCAATTTTACAATTAATTTACAAACGTATCCACTTTGGAAAAGAAATATCATATGAATATCGATATCTTTTTTCTTCAGTAGCTTCCACTCAACTATAAACAAAAAAAGTCCCCATTCAGAAGAACGAATCGAAAAATTGAATCTTCGAAATATATTTGTGACGGACTGGAAATGTTCTTATAGAGAAATATCATAAAATTATCAAAACTTGTGGTAGTTTTATCATAGTTTTAAGCATGTCTTGAATGTCATTACAAGTATGTACCGATAAAACTATCAAGTTTTAAGCGAACCTTGGAAAATCGTCTTGAGAACCTCCTTTAGTATAGGCCTTTTGGAACTTATAAGGGTTTTATGGCTGTTTTATCGATGTTTTGTAGAATATCTAATTTTATGCGTGGTTTTATCAAATGAGTCTTGAAAACTTTCTAATTATACCTTAAAATTGAATTTGTTACTTGGAATGTTCTAACTGCTCAGTCTCAAGAAAAATAAAAATATAACAACCAATTTTCGAAGTCGCCTGGATTACAGCACTAAACTTTTTATCGTTTACAAGCTCAGTTATCCCCTTCATTCTGTAGCTCATCCCATCCGATGGGTGTTTGCATAATTATTGAGTGCCAACATCATCGCTAGACGCGACCAGCACAATTTCAATGGAGGAAGGAATCCATAATAACGAACTGCGCTAATTGAGTTTCTATGTCACTAATCACTGTTTGCACGTAATGTTGCGTTAATTTGCAATGTCGCGACGTGTTTGCTTGTCACCGAAAGTGCGTTGGGCAATAAAATCAATCCGACGTCAAGTTCGCTAGGGCTGACAGATGGCAAATTGTCTACAGCATGATAAAAATGTGATTGCATCCAGAATGAATCAACAGAGTTATTCGCGGTTTAAGGATGGCTTGCGTCAATCATACTGAATTTATTCACGAGACCATGGCTGTCCAGCTGTTCGTATTTTGTGGCTCTGGAAGAGTAAGGTCTGACACTTCTCATTTTACCTTTATTACGTTCCTACTGATAATTGGTTTTGGGTATTGTAAGCTGAGCATTACTTTAGCACGAGCACTGACTCTGATGTTCTTTTAAAAGCTTGCTCGACGTACTAGAAATGTTCTTCTTCTTTCCTGGTTTTTCAAATTTGTTATTCAATTCGCTTATCACCTGCTCTTAGCTTATTATTCAAAATGTACTTCCGCAGTAATTGATTTAATGTTTTTAATGCATGTAACATTTTTGCAATAGTGTTATTGTATGGCAAGTTCAACATAGCCAACGGTTATGGACACAGATACTACTGAAAATCCTCCCGGCTGTAGTGGTAGCTCGTAAAATTATGCCAAAACATCACACGTTCTTTGTGTGCATTATGAAGGAAATCACACGATGCCTTACGCATTCTTCATTGTACACCTTCTAGTCCATCATCTGGCTCGTGACAGGTGCATATACCTTGCCAAATCATGAACTGCCAAGCAAATGAATCCATGAACGTGAACTCAAATCTGCCGGCGATATCTCCTCATGTGTGGTTTATCAAAATGGTTTACCAGGAAGCTGTCCGAAATCAATTCTCACGCAAACGCATTTCATCGTTAGAACGAAACTCTGCTCGCAGATGGATTTTTCAAACGGAACAACAAGCGGCAGCCCAATTTATTGCGACTACATTATCTGACAGTACAGGGTTTGCTTTGATACTTTTCAAAAAGTCAGCTAACGATCGGAACTCAGCTACTGCGGCGTATCATTTAAGCAGCTCGGGCAATGTTGTTGCATTCGCGAAAATGTCTGAGCACAAAACGGTTTTGGCGATATTTGACGTTTTGTCGACATTATGACGTAGGACTACGCAACCAAACGTAAGCCATTTAGATTGCATAATGCAGGATTCTTTGAAATAAACCTGTCAAAACCATTTTTTCCAAGCGTTATTATACAAGCAATTCGGTCTATTCTAATTGATTTGATGCTCAATAACATAGAAATTATTTTAAAAAAACCAGGGTTTTTATTTGAAACGTACTAAGTCGTTCCAACTGTCCTGGTGTTCAGAATTTCAGATCAGTTGTATTGTAATCCGGTGTTCCGATCAAAATTTGGTCAAACAGTAATGTGAGTGAGGCGATCAAAGTTTTTATTAATAAGTCGAATTCTTCTTCTTTTTCAAGTTCAGTTAATACTGAATACAGGAGAAATATTCAACTAAGCTTCCTTTTTACCGAATGCAAATTGACGGGTCTTGTGTTTAATACCTGCCATAAGATTTTGTACAGTCTCCTTGTCCAACTTATTCGCCGCTGAACGCCAGTTTGCCTTGAACTGTTTCTCGCTGACAACAGCGAGTTTGAGTCTTTTTAAGGTTCCGCTTGACGATGGCCCAATATTGTTCGATTGGGCGGATCTCTGGCGTGTTGGGAGGGTTCTTGTCCGTGGGCACCATTTGAACGTTGTTGGCAGCATACCACTCCATGGCCTTTTTTCCATAATGGCAAGATGCCAAATCCGGCCAAAATAGAACGAAACAATTTTGTCGCTTCAGGAAAGGCAGTAGACGTTTTTGTACACCCAAAATAAAAAAGCAAGATTGTAATGCAATTTCGCATGATTTGGTTTCATTTCTTGTAATGGATCGTAACTTGGAGAAAAAATGCAACATTGGTCGTGGGCAAAAAAGCAAAACACATCAATTCGCTTTGAAAAATTCAATGTGTGAGTGATGTTATGTTGTGCAGTGTCTTAGTGTTGAGTATAAGATTGTAGTCCGGAAATTCAATGGCGAACAAAAAAAGCAAACATGTATCGCGCAACCGAGATTCGGACCGAGGCCGTATGCGTCATGGCTCTAGTTGGTATCCATTCAGCCATTTTCACTAGATGAAAGTAGTGGAATAAAAGCCCTACAGTTGCTTCGATTGTCGAGGCACTCGGCGATACAGCAATGAAGCAAATGTCTCTCACACACACTTGCATAGCTTCGTTTATTTCATAAAGAAGGGCAAACTCGAAGAGAGGGATATCGGAGTGCGATGACGAGTGAAAATAAAAACACTTGACTGCGGAATTCCAACAGTGATCACGAGCGCAACGCATTCCGTGGTATTGTCTCACCCATATTGAAAATCTGTGGACTGTTGAACAATGATCCAACGGTTGCTTCGACTGTTGAGACACTAAGCACACAGCGATAAATTTGTTTCGAGGAATCTTTGTGCTGCCAACCGCTTGCACACACTTGCATGGCTTCGTTCATACCATAAAACGCTTTGTGGATCATCATGGGCAAAAATGTCTTTTCTGAATAATGCGGATTTCTCAAGATATGGGGTAGGTAACGACTTAAGCACCCCGAGACCCTATTCCAAGCACGGGGTTAACGTTAACCTACAACGCCCATTTTTTGCAGTATGGTGCTCCATCTAGTGAAGCACCATACTACAAAAAATGAGCGTTTTAGGTTAACGTTAACCCGATAGCTGAGGCTCGAGATACTCGAACGATTATACCTAGTTTAAAAATTTCAATTGCATTTTTTGCCACCTTTTCAACTTTTGGGTGTAGGCACTCGCACAAAACAACTTTCGCGATCGTGCATTGGCCGGCGTGTTTTGTTTACCGTCGAGATTTGGAGTCAACACTTTCTTGTAAGTCGACTGCCCAGCTCATTTTTTAGCTCCACTCACGGTTGAAGGCGCCACTCCAAGCTTCTTTGCGACATCTCGAACGAAGAGGTTGAAGTTTCGCTAAAAACAGCGGGCAACTTTTTTGTCGTCGCTGTGGCTACCAGCCTTCGATTTTCTCCCAGATCTAGCTTTCCTGGCTTTCGACAAACGTTCATCGAACACTTTTAATACGTTGGTAACAGTTGATTTAACCAGATTTAACAATTTCGCCAACTTGGCGTGAGAGTAGTTTGGATTTTCGCCATGCACGTGCAAAATTTTGATGCGCTGCTTCTTTTCCTTCGACAACATTTTGATAACTGAAGTGCTAATCTCAAAACCAAAGTAAAGACATGATATTAAATGCACACATCTTCAACATAAAGGATGTGCAAAAAAAGTCAATGCACGATGAAAGGAAATACATCAAGTTTGAGTCGACCAAATTTTGATCAAAACACCCTGTAATAGTTTTATCCGCTATACATTGGTATGATATATATTCAAACATATCCAATGGATGTCCTGAAAGACCAACTACATTATAAAATAATTTTGAGATATTCTATGCCAAACGAACTAACTTAACTTTGTTTGCTCATAAAGCTACTGGTACAATTGTCGACCTTAAGTTTTGAAGGACAGTTTCAATGAACTGAAACAAACAAAGTCATCGGAGCTTTGTACAGCCCAAAAAGCAACGGCTGCTTAAAATCTGAACTCAAGGTCAGTTTTTATGAATTTGACCATCCAAGATAATCTGATTATGACTGGTTACGTTAAAGAAGCTTTATCGAATGTATATGAATGCTTATAAAGCTTATGTTACAACTGTAGGTCCTATGTTCTGATCTCAAGGATAGTTTGGATGACCTAGAGCATGGCATATTGCTGTATAATGTTTGTTGACCTTTAAGAACATTAATTGAATATTCGAATATTTATTGCAACTTTTTATTGCTCAAAAATTACTGCTACATCTGTAAATCTTGAGTTCTAAACGCCAGGACAGTTTGGATGACCTAGACCATCCCAAGATTATCTTCTTGGGTATTTTTACTTTTGAAAATATTCTCCGAGAATCGAACCCAGTCACCTACAGCATGGTGTTGCATTGTAGCCGCGTCTTTACCGACTGCGCTAAGGGAGGACCCATGTTTGAATACATATGGTTTCCTTAGCCCAAAAAAGTACTGTGACAACTGTAGATCTTCTGTTGTGAACTTAAGGATAGTTCGAAGGACCTGAAATATCTCATTATTGTCACATTTTGTCTGCTGACTTTCCAGACTATACAATGAATATTGTTATATATATTTTTTTCAATAAAAAAAAACCTACTGTTACAACTGTAGATCTTATGTTCTGAATTCAAGGATAGTTGGGATGACCTTGATCAGATGATTTCTTTCTTTATTTTATTTTACTTTCGAAAATATTCACTGAATATGTTTGAAAACGTAGCGTAATTTTGTATAGCCCAATATGATATAGTTAATACTGTAGATCTTAAGTGTTGAACTCAAGGAAAGTTTCAATGACCTAAAACATCACAAAACTATCAAATAATGACTGTTGATATTCCAAAAGGCTGATGAAATATGTTTGAATACATATAGTAACCTTATATAGCCCAAAAAGCTACTGGTACAACTATAGATCTGAAATTCGGAAGTCAAAGTACATTTTGGAAAACCTAGAACATCAGGCATTTATTTTTTCTTCCTGAAATTTTTCATATTCGGGATGTTCTAGATCATCAGTAAGGCATTAAACGCACATCGTTTTTTTTAGACAGAAGAGTTGATGTAAAACTAATTTTCCCAAGACAGTAAACACTTTTATTCGCCACTTTTATTCAGTCTGTAATTTTATGCAAGCAGTTTCCTTTTGGGGTCATATATGACCCCTTAGGCTTGAAGAAGTTAATAAACTTTTTAAGACAAGCTTAACATTTATGAATTTTCAATGGTTTGTGGCCCGCAATAAACAATGTTCTCTATTGAATATTTCCAATCCATTGGTGCAAAAGTTTTGAAAATCTTTTGAGAAATAACTGAGATATTAACGCGTAAAACATGACCACTTTTCGTGACGGTCGCAAAATATTTTTTTTTTTAATTGTACCCCAGCATAGAAAACAAAGACGTAGTCCTACGTAAAAAAATGTAGAGCTAATTATATGTTTGTAGACTTATAAATTCATTTTGAAGTTTGTTTAGAGGGATTGCATCCAGAATGTGCCGGAAATCCCAAAAATCATACCCGATCATCATTGATTTGGATGAAACTTGGCACATGAGTTCGGTACGTTGGAAAAAAAAAATTCCACTGGTGTTAAGATAATTTGGGTTCAAGAGTAACTTTTGAGATGGGCGTATGTGTTTTTTCCAACATTTTACTTGAAAAATCGTAGTTCAAAAACCATTACATTTAGAGAAAAACTTTATATAAGGGAATTGTAGGGAACTAAAATGCCTTTCTTAAAAAATATACACAGAAAAAAAATTTTTTTTTCATCAAGAAAAATCAAAAATAATTACTAAAAATAAAATATCTAAAAAAACATATTTTTAATATTTTTTTAATTTGTTGTATGGAAATTTGAGGAAAAAAGACACGTTTTAAAAAAAATTCTAGGATGGACGCTCTTATAATAAAACAGTTTTTCAAATAGCGAACTTTGGTGTATATTTCAAATTTTGGTTATTCATTCTTATAAATAAATTTTGATGTTACAATTTGGTTTTGGAGATCATTACAAACAATAATGATGATAATGATAAACCACGTAAACGCAACCGTTTTCAAGATATTTCTGATTTTCTTTCAATAAAATTTCAAAACCTCAAAAAATACGCCCTTTTCATAAATTACTCGTGATATTAAAAACAACAATAGCTAACGATTGTTTCTCTTGTGTTTTTAGCCTTTTTAAAACACATGTATGTGCCTCTTACTTACTCTTAACAGCTCGTCGATTGAAAAAGCTTCACTTAAAGTTATAAGACAAAAATAATGAATTATGGTTGGATTTATATTTATATATACCATTTATTAGTCTCGGTCATTGATAATATTACATAAACATTATATAAACTATTGATTGCTTTTATATATATTATGAATCCTGCCTTCTTCGTCATTCGAAAACAGTTTTACAAAAACTTCGTTTTCTGAAATTGGAACGAATGAGTGGTACTTTTGTGTACCTGCAATCGTTTTAGTCTGTCGGTAAATTTCATTCCATTCTGCTACCCCTGTTCATACTCTTCATGTGATACATAACAAAACGACATTTTTGTTAAACAATCATCACTTTTTTGGTTCGCCCATTCGAATAACTCTAATGCACTTTTTATAGGGTGTTCATGTTGTACAGCAAGGCTTGCATATCTTGCCATTCGTTTTAATGTACCACCAATTGCATCGCAAGGTCCCTTACCGTGGGATGTTGCGAAAAAATGCCATTCAGCATCAATATTGTATTTCTTTTTAAACTTACAAAGGCTTGCAAAGTTCTTCCTATTTTTATATTGGGATGCTGCCCCGTCAGACATAAACGTAGCTTTCTTTACTTTAATTTTTGTTTGCAAAAAGCTTATTAGTTTTGAAATAAACACCTGCACCACAATCGTATCATGTTTCAACACTTCTGAGATAACAATGAAACTGATATTTTTAAGTATTCCAGATTCCGTGTAATAAATGACAAAAAGGGTGAATAGTGGCTTGCTCATTACTCCAATAACTACTTTGAACAGCATCTTGAAAAACAAATGAATAATTTTCAGAAAAATCACAAATTATTATTACTTCGCCGTCTTTAAGACAACTTTTATAATCTCTCAAGAAACTAGACTGCTGAGATTTGACAAAATCGTGGGATACTAATTGTTCCAACTTTTCACAAAAATAAGCAATAAATTCATCAATTGGTTTAACAAGTGTCTCTAAACTACATCTATCAGTTGAAATCCATTGCTCAAAAGATATTTCAACTAAACCACGTTTTTCTAATTTGTCTGTTAAACTACTCTCAAAATCTGAAAAGCCTGGACATCGTTCGCATTCACGGAGGTAACATTTTTTAGTTCTAGTTGATGAGCTACATAATATTTCTTCAAAACACAATTTATAATCATTCTCGAATGAATATTTTCTAAGACCATGAAGCATCAAGTTAATGTTCTCATGAATGGTGCAAACACAAATGTTATGAGAACCTGTGCTGCCAAGTAATTTGCAATGCTTTGGTCTTAGTGCTGCAAAAGAGCTAAACCCAACAGCATTTTGATGCATCTCTTGAAATTTAATGAAAGCTTCTCTTAATGAACAAACTAAAAGGCGCTTTTGAATATGAACCCTCTTACCTTCACTCCTCACTGAAACGTAGTCGTTCATACCAGGGGTTGCTCGTGTAATCTCATCACTGTCGTAAAATTGCAAAATTTGGTTTTTTATTTCCGGGTTCAGACCGTGTCCCAGCTTTTCGTTAGGGGCAGCTAAAACACCTTCGTGCTTTGCAAGGAATTTAGCTTGTGATACGATGTACTTGTTTGTTATTCCAAATTCTGCCATTACTCTTTGATTTGTCCAAGATTGTGGTAAAACCGAAAGTATCCTTACTTGATCGTCCCTCGAAGTTTCTGGATCAGCATACCGGTCCTTTAGCTGCGCGATTATTTCGTCATATTCGGCTGCTTTCACTTTCAATTGTTCCAGGTCATCCTCCTCCGCTTGATCCCCAAATATGTGTGTCCGAATGCCGTTTGAAACATCTTTGAACTTTTTGCGGGCATAATTTACGTTCAGGAACTTTTTAGCCGATATTGGCGAAACGTTGATTCCAGCTACGCCCTTGTTAAATAGCTCAATATTATGGCGCCTTGAATAATCTTGCACACTGCTATCAGATGGCACTGACATTAATGATATTGCCGATGGCGTTTCCTCGAGACCATACAAGTCTACTTGCCGTGATGTAGATGGTTGTGGATCCATAATGTTAGTAATTGATGGTTTCTCACTAGGCTCCGAAATTGCAGCATGGGATTGTTCCGTTCTATTTAAATGCAAACGACAATTATCACAAATCATCAAAGAAGTGTCCAAATGTGTTTTGGCCCATAAACTTGAGTTTTTTGACATTTTGTTCGGTTAATTTACGAAGGTTTTTGAGCACCGTTTAGTGGGAAACGGCATACAACACTTCTTCATGTTAAACTCCATTTTCAGTTCACTCAGATAGATTTTACTGATGAATGCGACTATGTATGAGCATATATATTGGCTGTGGTACCTTTGGAAATGCAGGTATAAAACATCTCTGGTAGTTTACAGGCAGCGTACATTAGCTGTTTTTTTATGAGAAGATATACCTGACATACGTTATAGCTGCTATTTGTCTACCTACCTTAAACAATATGTGTTACTTTCATCGCTACATCACCGAACTGTTCGGAGTGTAGTTTTCACACACTACACCCGACCTCTAACATCGTTGGAGCTTGGCAAAATAGTCAGCAGTTCGATTAATATGCTTCTTCTATATGACCCTCCGCATAATTTCATCATCTGTCCATTTCACACTTGTCGCCCCTGCGACATCTATCTCGCTGTTACTTTCATCGCTTTAGCAAATTCGCTCCCTTCATTCTCTGAGCGGCCCGACCGATACAGCCATAAAACAATTATAAATATATTGATTGCAATATTAAAACAATAGTGCTATTTATCTTGTTCTTTT
The DNA here is from genome assembly GCA_034211315.2 of Aedes japonicus. Classification (NCBI taxonomy): domain Eukaryota; kingdom Metazoa; phylum Arthropoda; class Insecta; order Diptera; family Culicidae; genus Aedes; species Aedes japonicus. The sequence goes on along the minus strand of JASCZW010016826.1, from coordinate 774 downwards.
CAAATGAGTCTTCTTATCATCCTGATATCAAAAGAAAAGAGGACATTAGAGTAATGTGAACGTTATAATATGAAGATCTTGGAAAATTTATCATTTCTGGTGGAAATCTCGATTAACTTAAGAAAAGAGCGAATTTTCTTATGTTTTTTCATTCTATTGAAATAAAATCCGAAAAATCTCGAAAACGGTTGCGTTCAGGTGATTTATCATTATGATCATTATTGTTTTTAATGATCTCCAAAATCATATTGTATAATTAATTTTCATTTATAATAATGAATAACCAAAATTTGAAATATGCACCAAAGTTCGCTCTTCGGAAAACTTTTTTATTATAAGAGCGTCCATCCTAGAGTTTTTTTCAAAACGTGTCTTTTTTCTCAAATTTCCACAAAACAAATTTGAAAAATATTAAAAATATGTTTTTTTTATATTTGATTTTTAGTATTTATTTTCGATTTTTCTTTATGAAAAAATTTTTTTTTCAGTGTACATTTTTTTACAAAGCCTTTTTAGTTCTCTACAACTCCCCCATATAAAGTTTTTCTCTAAATGTAATGGTTTTTGAACTACGATTTTTCAAGTAAAATGTTGGAAAAAACATACACCCATCTCAAAAGTTACTCTTGAATCCAAATAATCTTAACACCAGTGGATTTTTTTTTCAACATACCGAAGACGTGTACCAAGTTTCATCAAAATCGAAGATAGTTGAGTTTGGTGACCGACCGATTTGGCGTGGAATCAGTCTTTAGTCATGTAGCCTTGTTCAAT
>JASCZW010016825.1:0-18018 GCA_034211315.2 Aedes japonicus | reverse complement strand
TACGCGGGTTGCTCAACAAACGAGAAACGCGCATAAACCAGTAAAATTTAACGAAAACCGTTAAATCGGATTACCGACCGTTCAGATGCCGAGAATTCGGCAAATTTCACAGAATTCTGGCAAACAACCTGAGCATGTACATTCTCGCTCCAACCATCTCGGAAGGCAAACGGTCTCCAGCAGCACGGTTCGGAAGAAAGAAAACGTCTCTGCACCACTTCTCACCGTGAGTGCTGGATCATTTTGAGCCCGACATTGCAGTTACCTCCAAAGCGATAAAGCATCGTGAACAGCTTCGTCAACGACATTTGCGAGAGCTTGGTTGAGGCGTAGCTTTCTTACTGATATTGAGTATCTTGATATCAGTATGTCATACATTTTATTTTCAGCAGAAAGATACTCCAGATAGGCTATCATCAAATGATCAAGGTTGCAGTGCGGACTCATGAAGAGTATGGGAATAAGATTTGGAACGAAAAAATTTCGGCTTCTCTTTGAACAATCAAGCGATCTCGGAAGCCGCACGGAGCTGCGTGTCCTACCACAGACTTACTCTAAGACCAGTCGGTCCCGGAACAAAATGAGCGATTTTTTCTTGGCTTAGTCAGTACTACAGCACATCGGTCCCAAAGCTTTAATTACCTCTTTGTTGTTCCAAATTTATCAAATATTACATTTCATGTTAATCTAGGTGCTAACCAACTACTACCGTAATGTAAAGGGTGACACGGCCGCATCCTCCAGTCAGGCAAAATGCGTGTAAACCGCAGTGAAATCGTTTATTAAAAAATCAAATCAAATTTCTTTTTCAAGTTCAATTAGTATAAAATCCAGGAAAAATATTCAGTTAGGCTTCCGCTTTTCCAAATCCGAATCGCCGAGCCTTACGCTTGACCCTCGCCATCAGATTTTGTACAGCCACCTTGTCCACCTTTTTCGCCGCAGAAAGCCAGTTTGCCTTGAACTGCTGCTCGTCCTTAGCAGTTTTTGGTCTTCTTTAGGTTCCGGCTGACAATAGCCCAGTATTTCAATTGGGCGGAGCTCTGGCGTGTTGGGAGGGTTCTTGTCCTTGGGAACCACCTGCACGCTGCTGGCGGCGTACCACTCCATGGCCTTTTACCGTAATGGCAAGATGCCAAATCCGGCCAAACAGTACGGAACAACCGTGTTTCTTCAGGAAAGGCAGCAGACGTTTATTCAAACACTCTTTCACGTAAATTTCTTGGTTGACAGTCCCGGAAGCTATGAAAATGCTGCTTTTCAAGTCCACAGGTACAGATGGCTTGCCAAACCATCTTTGCGAACCCTGACAGTTTCGTGTGCTTGAAAATATCTGCTACCTTTCCCCTTCCTTTTGCCGTATAAAACCTCCGGTCCCGGAAGCTGCTTGTAGTCGGCTTTGACGTAGGTTTCGTCGTCCATTACCACGCAGTCAAACTTCGTCAGCATCGTCGTGTACAGCCTCCGGATCGCGCTTTGGCCGTCGTATCTGGTTGTCATTATCGATAAGTCCGGCTCGTTTTTTGGCTCGATGCACGGTTGTAGACGATACACCCAGCTTATTTGCGGCATCTCGGAGAGATTGCGTTAGGTTTCGCTTGAAACTACCGCCAACTCTCTTTGTCGTCTCAGCGGCTTCCGGATTTCGATTTCCCCCGATCCAGACTTCCTGGCTGTCGACAAACGTTCCCAAACACTTTAATTACATTTGTAACGGTTGATTTGGCAACTTTTAGTGATTTTGCCATGGTTTTGCGTGCGAGCAGCTCTGATTTCACGATGCGCGAGCAAAATTTTGATACGCTGTTCTTCTTGCTTGGACGGCATTTTGACAACTGAAGAGTGAATTCCAAAATCAAAAATGAGGGCAACATTCTACACACACACACACCTTTCAAAATGAGGGTGTTCAGGTTTACAAATGCAAAATTGAAAGAAATACGTCAAGCCAGATACAGACCAAATTTTGACCGTATCGCCTCTTTTATCAACTCTTTAATTCGTTAAAATATATACCCAATTTTGGTTACATGGCTCATGCCTTAGCTAAGCTCAGTAAAGCGTTTGCCCATTTCGTATATCACAGAATGGGGTTCACATGCCTTTTTGTTCCTGAATTATACGAAATGAAATCATTTACCCGCCATGTGAGACTTGGTCTCACCTTCCTATATCTGTACGAATCAATCGCACCAAAAAGGGTGACAAGATACAATTTTCTCGCTGGTCTCCAAAGTGACAAATGTACATGGCCAAAGTAAATTCTGCTGCTGAACGTTCTCGATTATGATCATTTGTGTTCTTCTGCATTCCGTTTCTTTCGGCATGTATCGGATCAGTTTGTCTTCATGAAACTGGGGTTAAAGTCAATACTGTTGCGTATAACATGATTGGTTCATATTCAACATGTGGTGCAAGTGGGGATGGGAATACGTTAGCTCTAGCTCCTTCATTCGGCCTATGTACCAAATGTGTCACTTACATATAGCAAAAATCAACACAATCAATGCTGCTTGCAGGATGACCGATGTAATCCGAAGCACCCGAGACAATATTAAATGAACTTATAGTTGTTCACTTACCGCGTAATTCCCTTCGATTTTCTTAGAATCCTCTTGGGCATCATGATTTCACCGGGTTAAGCTGAACAGGATGATCTACACAGATCTTCAAAGTGATCTCAAATTTCATGAATTGAATCAGATAAAGCAAGCAATGCAGTCTGGATGCGCACAGAACAGTTACACGTTACAAACCAACTGTTCTTTATAAGCTAAAACAAACAATTAGTTTACAAAGAAAACTATAGGCCCAAATGTTGGGGACATAACTTTTTTGTGAGCGTTCCCAACTCATGGCCTGTTGTAATAGTCAACGTAAATAGAATGGCTGTTATTGGTAAAATTTCAGAAGTGAAAATGGCATGTGTTTGCGGTTGCTTATATTCAAGTGGCTCATTCCAAACACTGAACTAGAAGGAATTAAGTCGTTGTATTAGCGGATGTATAATGTTTTCACTATTGAATGGCTAGTAAATCATGTATAGACATCACTTACGGCGTATTTCAAAGCAGTTTCACTTATAGTTTAGCTAGGTGAAATTTTAGTTAAGTGGAAGCGAATACAGCAGGACAATGCCTTATTTCATACAATAAAAAGAAAAAACTGCACAGAAGACTGCATTTAGTAATAAATCCACGAATGGGATTAGCGTTAGATCCATGAACAGACTTCCAATTGAAAAGCCAGACCAGACATTAAATCCATATCCTCGGAAAGTTTCTGTTGACTTTACAAAAAGAGTTGTGTAACTTTTCGTGATACATACCACAATGTCTTATCAATGTTATCTCGTGCGCGTGTAAATTATTTGAATCTGCCTTCAGCTTGAAAAACTTAAGAGTTATAATCAGGTAATGAATCGATGCGTTTAATAATAGGCTGAGTCAAGGCAATACAAATTTACAAGAACGTGTGAACATATTGGTCCAGCGGCTGGCTGCCTTGAAGAACGGGAAGAAAGAAATGCCTAACTGCACCAAGCCCAGTTTGCAATTTGAATCTATAGCTGGTAAAGTTTTCTTCTACAATTATTCAGAATTACATTCAGAAATATGTTCGACGCAATAAATGCTCGCAAGAATCTACGCAGATTTCTTTCTGAACAAGAAAGCTTCAACCGAGGTACCGTATGGTTGTACGGAATTTCTTCTTTTCCACTGGTTGATGGTGCAACTCATGAATTCGTAAACTGCAATATACCAACACATGTGCATCATGAAATGTTTTTCGGAGCTTCCAACGGGACGCAGGGTAGGTCCACGGCATGTATTTATTGATATCCAATGCAAACTCGAGTTTTGAACTGCCGATACTAAAAACTGAGGTCTAAAATTGCCTCTAGTTGTCCTGTCCCTACTAGATTCAGACGTTGAGCCCTGAAAGGAGCAGCCTGACCACTGTGACCGTAGATGATTTGAGTGAAGATCAAAGAAGCACAGGCAGCACAGAAAGTTGTTAATTAACCAAAATAGGAAATAATTTCAAAATAAAATCTTGTCCATACAAGACCACAAACTGATGAACTGATCCAACAAACCATTAGGAGCTAAAAACAAAACTTCATGTTTATTTAATTGAACGTCGTGTTTATTGATATAACTATACATCTATTTATATTTGTTATTTGCTATTTTTAACCATATTTAAATTTGTTATTCGACAATGTTATATTAAATTGTACATATTATTTTAACCAGTACATTAGAAAACGACGAAGCCAGAAGCAGAGTAGTCACTTCAGCCAAGAAGGTCAGTACACTGAAAACACATTAATAGATGGTTTTGTCATATATTGACAGTAAGGTGAAATGCGTTTGTTGCCGTAATATTTTTGATAAAAATATTAGTTAACTACTAAGTTTGAAATAAATTTGATTGATCTAAATTGAATATTATTAAAATTAATGTCAGACAGTGGATGAGTACTCAAAATTGTTTTATTGGTTTGAAAATGCACAATTTGAATTGATTTGAATCTTGTTATAATTGAAACAAACAGAAATCTTGTATTGAATAGCAAATAAAACATTTGTTAATCCGGAACAGAGGATGCGAAAAGTATGAAGAACCGGCGTTTAAGTCATTTACGTAAGCTACCTGTCTGGTTAAACCACGCAGACCAATTCCTGCGAAGTCTCTTCCCTCCTATATTTTATATCCATCAGTTTTTTTGCAATTTTAGATCGAGTGCCGACTTTGGTCAGATCCTCAGACTTATTTGAATTTCGCCTGAGCTAGATCTAATTGATCATAGTTTTCATATAACTGTAATCAGCTACAAAAAGTTTTTAGTGTTCAAAATAATGTCAACTAATTAAAAAAATGAGATTAAAATCAGGTTGTCAAAGGTCAGTGTTCAGGTCAGTAGAATGTGCATATTACTGTTTACGATGCCAGTTTTGTAGCCTCAATTTCTACGCCTATTCGAAAAGCGAAATCGATTTCACCAAAGAGGATATATTATTGAGGAGACGGAGGAAGCAACGACGCGGTAGTAGATTTATTGACTTAGTTTTTTGGAAACTTTTTGAGCAGTTCATGAATGTTTTCTGAAGAATGAAAATTTATATTAAAATGTATATTTCAATAAAGATTTCCTATTTACAATGGGCCAGTAAAATGAAGAGTCGCATCAATCAGATGGAAACGCAGCGACCTCATAACATAGCCTCTGGTCTTCACAAGTCTTTGCCCTACGCTTCCACGGGTCAAGACGAAAGACCGCCAGCTAAGGGCCATGTAACGCGACAGAGGCAGCCCGGCGCACTGTTGTCCCTTCTGAATTCAGTGCCAGATTAGAGGAGGTGCCGAGCGTCCGTCCACCATGGAGGCAGGCTCAACAGTGCCCGATCTGGTATCCAGCGACAGTGAGGTAAAAATCGCTGCTCGCGTCAAATATACATTATGCGCGTCGAACTGGCGCAATGTAGGCAGCGACTTCGGTAAGGTAGCATACGTTGAAATCTTTATCTCATCATTTGAAAATGTAAGACTCTATGGTTGCGTGCCGGCCAGCTGTCTTGCACCTACCAAGGAGTTTGCGCCGTCCGGGATACCGCAGGGTGCAGTCATCCAGAACTGCTTTGACATTTCTTTTATAATAACGACGTACTAATTGCGTTATTGATGGCCTCGCCTGTCAGTTCTCCTTGCTGATGACCTGGAAAATTTTATGTTAACCTGTTCAACGTCATCGCTATTTCCAAGCGCAGTTGACGTTTTGTCTACCGCGGTAATTTTAAATCGCTTGTGTCAACCCGCCAAGTGTTTGCGATAATCTCCTTCACGTCAGGAAAACAACCATAATTTTGTTCAACTACCATCTTCTTGAAAATAACTCATCGAACGGAGTTGCGGCAAGAAGACCTGGAAATTCGCTGATTCTGAAATCGATGTATACGCAACATTTATCAAGGTTGTTGACAGTTTCGGCGACACTTTGCCTATATCTGGTGTCATGAAGAACTCGCGGGATATCTACCGCCCGCAATCGTTCATTATTCCCGCTGTCGTCTGACACTGGGAGCATTGTTCGCCGGTCCGGAGTCCATGCGGTGATAGCCTGGCTGATAATCGAATCTATCAACGCCGTTTCTTCTCTCTCGGGTCACTCGTAGACTTTGAGCAATCTTCGTCTTCCTTCTAGCACGGCAGTCGCAGTGCCGCTGGTCGACAGGAGCTTCCCTGCGGGTCCGGTAGAGAGAAGGTAAGAGCTTAACTGCCGGGCAGATGCTCCTACAAGGAAGAATTGACTGCGAAGGATCTCTTCAACAAATTAGTACTTCAACGTGTCCAACCATGGCCGGTCACGCGTCACAACCTCTGCTGCTTTCCAGGGGCTTCTTTCTGCCGCACCAACTGGCGGGCTGAATAGCGCCATTCACGGATTGCAGCGAACCTTCAATAGGTGCAGGCCCATTTCGATTTTTCATCTGACGAAACGCACTTCGTCGAGCATTTTTCACTGTTTAGAACAATTGACACACGTAGTTAAGATAGTGTATAGCTTTAATTATTTTATTTTTACTTATTCATTTTTTTGTTTTGACTCACAGTTGGGAAGGTGTATGCACCCAAGCCTCTTATTGCGGCTTTTTTGTATTTTTAACATCAATAGGACCTAAACTTGGTCTGTTGACGTCTACTTCAAAATAAAACAAACAGGCAACTCCTGGATCTTCCATGAATTCCCTAGTATTATATGAAAATTTTAATTATCTTCTTATGGTACTTATAGTCGTAAGTTCATCTACAATTGCAGCAGGACTACAATCGAAAGACATGCAGACAGTACACATGATATTCTCATTTTATATTATAACCACAGAGAACAGACGTTCTTCTTCGATCTGCTTCTTGAGTAAAACTTTAAACCGACATTTCATATGTATGTCGTTATGCTCCTGGTAGGCGGCGCTGCAGTTGTGCGATAACTGTCATGTCAATGTTTATCAATACAAAACCTAGCACATAAGCTGAATAGTTATGATTGTTTTTCTCTTCCCTTACTTTTTGTACCGGCTGGCCATATTAACTTTTATACACGTTTTTCAAGAAAAGGTATATGGACATCACTGTCTGTCTCTGTGTTATTGCATCCCTTCACAATATTTGTATGCTATTTTCAGCTTCTCATTTAGCCATCGTTGTAAGTTCGGTCAATTTACCCCCCTTCAGCGAGGTGTGTGCTATTACCTCTGGCAATTATTGCCAGGCTTTTGGTTCAAATGCCAAAAGTTCACCCACCGGCAAAAGGAGCATAAACCAATCTTTCTAGCATCTATGCTCTCAACGATAAAGAACAAATTATCACACTGTTTAACTCTACATAGAAGCGTTTGGTACGGGAGGTCCACGCATTCTTCCTTCCCTTGATTCAGAGTAGTAGAGTGATTTTAGATCTTTCTGAAATCGCTCTATTTCATGGAATCCTCTCTGCGGCACGTACTACGCAGTTGCCTGGCCGATGACAAGAAAAATGATGTATTCAAGAAACCATCATTTTCCAGGATGCCTTCAAGAATTGGCTGCGTTAGTGTGAGATTAGATTAGATTAGATTAGATAAAGATTTTTTATTTACAGAAAATCAGTACACCATTAAAATATTCAAGAAATATTGAAATCGAACGGAAGGAAATAGAATCATTAATACCTACGCCATTTATGACCGAGCAAACGAAATGCATTTACGGAATAAAGGCTTGAGGGGTGCGACAGGTTGACTGATTGATCTTCAAAATCAAAGTTTTTAAAAAATTAGTGAATCCTAGAGGGTTTGAGCTGTTTAGTGGAATACCTGTAACTAGAAATTATAAGAAAAATTAGCATTTTCCATTTAATTTCAAACTACCTTTGCTTATCTTGACAGATACGCGTATTTCGTCTACAATATGCAGACTTCTTCAGTGTCTCGTACTAATAACTCTACTGCAAAAACTTTCCGCTGCGTGTAAAAGTAATGCATAGAATACATTGGAATATGCCTGATTGTCATATGACTTGATACTGACACACTTTTCTTTTATTATTTTCCAAAGCCAAGTGACCGAATGGTCTAATAATTATAACAAACTTTCTTCTGGAACGATTCGAAGAATTTTGACACCTATATTGCTGGGGTTCAAATCAAATCATTTTCTGGCCATTCATGACCCCATGAGAACCTTCTCTGAACTGGCCACTCCAAAGCCAAGTGACCGGATGGTCTAATAAATATGGCAAACTTTCTTCTGGAACGGTACCAGTAATTTTGACACCCATATTGCTAGGGTTCAATACAACTTGTTTTCTGGTCATTTGTGACCCCATGGGAACCTGCTCCGGAGTAACCGTTCCAGGATCAAGTCTCTAAATTGTCATATAGCAATCTCACACAATCCTGTGTATTCATTCCACAACTTTTAGTATCATTATTGTTGATTTTCTATTGAAATCTGATATTTATACCAATTTCAGAACACGGTTCCGGAAATCCGATTTTCCCGGAGACGGATGCTGTCCATCGGTCAAATGAGACAGTTTTGAGTAAATGGTTGAGTTTCTGAATCCAAGACTGCTAAAATATTCCAAATCGGTTGGATATTTCCACAATAAAGATCATTTAAGTTAATGGTTTTGTTGGCAAAACGGGAGCTTCATTCACTCGATGTTACACAACTGAATACTCGTATTCGGCATAGGTAGCTGATCCTTTGTATCATTTCAAAAATATGTTCGTGAACTATCAGTAGCCTGACACATGATGGTTCAGCAGTATCATGATAGATTTCCAAACACTGGTTCAGTATTTTAAACAGGTTTTAATGCCTGCGTGTCAGTATAACAATAATAATCTTAAAAACAAACTAACATTAATTTTAACTAAGCCTAAAGGAATTAATCATTGCAAAAGAAGATATGCAACGATTTTTGTCTGAAATTATGAATTATTTTGTTAGACATTTGCTCTAAAGTCTCCAACATTCGAAATTCTTTGTACTTCGTTTGAACTGTACTAAGACGGCAGCTTCAAAATCATCTTCAGAACTTTGTTCTGAATTCTTTGAAGTGTTTTTTTCTTGGTAGCACAACATCTAGACCATATTGGAACAGCATAAAGCATGGCCGGTCTAAAATTTTGTTTAAATATTAGTAGTTTGTTCTTCAGACAAAGTTTTGATTTTCTGTTTTTAAGAGGATATAAACATTTTATATATTTATTTCATTAGTGCGCCCCTCATAATGAACTCACACGAACATACTCTCAAAAAATTCTGTCCAAATAACACAGCAAATCAAAACAAGGCGCAAATATGTACAGCAAGGTGCTGGCTTCAAGGTGTAATTCGGACCAAGGGGTTTTGCAACAGTGAACCAATTTCAAATCGCTAGTTGCATATTGATTGTTGGTCCTACGTTACATTTGCGCACAACCCCATTGGGTTGTATCTTGTAGTTTTTAATCACCGTGTATAATTGGAATTGGATGAATTTGAGGCATCGGTGCTGATCGAGGAAGAAAAAGAAGATGAAGGATTCAAATATAGCTGCGGACATGGCCAACAAATGATTTTCACCATCAGGCGCGAGACAACTTGAACCTGGTTAGGTGTGCGGCACATCGTCTACAAATAGCCTGATGTTTTAAATAAAAGCCACTCCATTGTCTAGCAAACTCCTAATGTTGCTAAGTGTTTCAAAAGAATAAAATTCAAAATGAATTTTGATTATCATGAAGCTACATATCCTCCTGTGTGGTTTCAGCCGCGATAAGGAGAGATTTTTAAGATGCTCAAAAGTTTCTATGCATTCCTCAGTGCATAAGTAAACGGTGAAGTTCGTGTCTTCCGTGCTCCTTAGTTTTGGCTCTTTCACTGTTTTATTCAAATTAGAATTCAGTCGTTTTTTCTAAACGCCAATATTTTCGCCGCTGTGGTGGTTGAGTTTTTGTATCTGAAGAAGAAAACGCGCAGTTTAAACAGTGCAATTACGGGAATAATTGATTGCAATAAGCAAGTGATCATCCGTCTTGCATCGCATCTCCGCGTGCTACGCACACCAGCAGTCCGTCTTGTGTTGCGTGCATTGGTTCATCTGCCTACCACCACCGACCAGCATCATCATCATCTCTGAGCTCTCTTCTAGTCGGTACACGCAGCCACACATCGTCGCTCAGCAGCCGCAGATCAGTGATACATATAAGATTAGTTTTTGTTTCTCTCTCTCTCTCTCCTGAATACATTGTAATTTTATTTTGTGTGCGTGTGTGTGTGAGTGTTTCTATCTTTAGTTTGCTTTTCTGTGTTTGAATATTTATAATTGCGTTAGTGGTTGAGCGTCATAAGCACCCACTAGCGAGCCGTGGATGATTTGTCGGAAGATGGATCATCTATGGAGTGAAATGAAGAGGTAGTCCATAAAGTTACCCGATCACGTGCTTATCCAGATAGCTCAGCTGGTCTCAGCTGGTTGTGTACATTCAGCCCAAACGAAACCGCTGAACGTTTATCAGATCATTTATGTTCTGACGAAGCGATTCTTGGCCGTGACCGGGATAATCAAAGTGAGATCCAATAAACTTCGGGTCGTTTTGTCCAACCTTAAGCAGGCTAACGAGATTGCTGTCGCTAAGCTTTTACACTCGAGTATCGGGTGTATATCCCAGCTCGAAATATTGAGATAGAATTGTGGTCACCGAAACGAGTCTTACCCCTGAGATCCTGAGGAAGCAGGTGGTTAGTCGCTTTAAGAATCCTTTGCTTCCGTCATTCGAAATGCTTGGGGTGCGAAAAGCTAGGCACAGTGTCGATCAGTGAGGGTAAAAAGAAATTTACCCACTCAGACTCGTTCCCTGTGACCTCCTCTGGTTCAGACCTCCCTCAATACATCAAGTTTGAATCACTTCGAGTACCTGTGCGGTTGCTTGTACCTCGGGTCTTATACCTGGCTCGATTCAAAATGCATCTGGCGATCCCATCTGGCGATTGAGTATCTGATGCGAAAGTGCCAGCAAAGGATCAACTTTCTTCGAAAAATCACCGGGACCTGGTGGGGAGCGCATCCGCAAGATCTTCTAGCGTTGTACCGGACAACGATTTTGTTGGTCGTAGAATACAGTAGTTTTTGTTTTCAGTCAGCGGCTCGGTCGCACATCATCAAACTGGAACGTATTCAGTATCGGTGCCTTTGTATCGCGTTAGGTTGCATGCACTCGACTCACACAATGAGTCTTGAAGTGCTGGCTGGCATGTTGCCACTCTCAGATCGGTTTACAGAGTTATCTCTCCGGCTCCTCACCAGGTGTGAAGTTATGAACCCCCAGGTGATCGAAAATTTTGAGAAGCTCCTAGAGTTGAATCCTCAAACCCGCTTCATGAGCTTGTATCATTTGTACATAACACAGGATGTCAGCCCTTCGCCGAACATTTCCAATCGTGTTTGCTTCTCCGATTTCGACAATTCGGTTCATTTTGATTTCTCCATGAAGCAGGAGCTTCGTGGAATTCCAGAACATCATCGTCCTATGATTGCTCCGGTGATATTTGCTGCAAACTTTTGGCCAAGTTGATTCCACTCAATCGTTCTCTACTAACGGATCTTTGATAGAGGAGTCAGCAGGCTTTGGAATATTTAATGTAATTTATAGCGCCAACCGTAAACCTCAAGCTCTTTGTTCGGTATATGTCGCTGAATTAGCGGGAATAAATTTTACGCTAGAAATTGTTGCCTCGTTAACACCGGATCAGTACTTCATTTTCACGGATAGTCTCAGTTCTATAGAGGCTATTCGCTCCTTGAGGCCGGTAAAACACTCCTCGTATTTTCTCATGGAAATACAGGAGCTTCTAAGTGCTTTATCTTCGCGTTATTTTATCATCACCTTTAGTATGGGTCCCTTCTCATTGTTCAATTCCGGACAATGAGAAAGCGGACTCGATTGCAAAGGTGGGCGCTATGGAAGGCGATATTTGTGATCGACAAATCGCCTTCAACGAATTTTTTACTATTTTTCGTCAACAGTCGTCAGCTGGCAGTATAAATGGAGTAAAGGAGATTTGGGGCGATGGCAACATTCTATCATCCCAAAGGTGTTGAAGAAATTTGGGGGATGTATGTGAGTCGAAACTTCATTTGCGTCATGTCTCGCGTCATGTCCAATCATTATTCTTTGAACGCTCATTTATACCGGGTTGGGCTGAGCGACAGCAATCTCTGTGAGTGTGGACAAGGCTATCAGGACGCAGATCAGGTTGTTTGGTGTTGTGCTGAGCATCGTGGAGTCAGATCGGAGCTTTATGATTCCCTTCGGGCTCGAGATAGGCAACCCAATGTGCCAATTCGAGATATTTTGGCTGTACGTGATTTGGAGTACATGAAACTCATATATGTGTTTTTGACTAACATTAGCCTAAGATTGTAGTTAGTTTAACCGGTATGTTAACATTAAGTTTTTTTTTATCTGTATGTGTGTGTTTTTTTTCTTTTCAAAAAATGTTCAAGTCAAAAGAAAACCATGAATTGTATAGTTATAAGTCTTTCAATAATTTAGAATTTATATTTAATGTGTTCTGTAAACCATACTTTAAATTCTCACCCTCTTTTCCATCCGTAATTTTTAGTTCCTATTAACCTCGAGACGGCCACGAGTAATCGGTTCTATCCCCCTAACTTTAGTTTTAAGATAAATGATGCATAAAAATATGAAAATTTGGCTCTGTAAAGTCTATTCGATTGAGCCTGTACAAATAAATTATTTAAAAAAAAAGTGAAAATGGTAGCCATTCAGGATGACAAGCAAATTGTGCCAAGTTTTTGCATTGTAATAGACAACGAAATTTATGTGTCTCAAGACTTTGAACAGCTTCCAGGTCTGGCATTCTATACAGTAATGCATGTCAATGTCTGCAAGAGCGGTTGCGTTTAACCCTTATGTGATCGACAAAAAAAACACCTTTATGATCACGGGTACCCACCAAATTCAAATGATTATAACTCTGGCTATTATTGACCGATTACAATTCTTTTAGCACCGTTCGATTCCAAAACTTATTGGCTTTATGGACATTTTCAGCAATGACCATTTGAATTCATCTGGTTCCCGTAAATCCGGGTTACCAGGGCTGTGGTCCGGTACGAAGGCACTATTTGGAAACAACCATGAAATTTCCGGAAATGGATGTCAAAATCTATGGAATAATTTCAAGAATCCATTTCTATTCCATTGTGGGCAATGTGCCGACTTGTTCCTGCACCGGTCAATCCGGAACAGGTTCCCGTGGGGCCTCGAGTGGCCATGAACATTTTCAGTAGAAACCTGTGGCAATATGGGTATCAAAATTCATGAAATTTCGCCAGTAGGATATTTCTTGCCGTTTAGTGGCAATCTGATGATTTGTCCTCGGACTTGTCAATCCGGAACAGGTTCCCATGAGACCTCGATTGGCCATGAACATTTTGAGTAGAAACCCCTGGCAACATGGGTATCAAAATTCACGAAATTTCTCCAGTAGGCTATTTATCAACGTTTAGTGGAAATCTGATGATTTGTCCTCGGACCTGTTTTACCGGAACAGGTTTTCGTTTGGCTTCAACAGGCCATGTTCATGTTTAGAAGGAAACCTTGACAATATGGGCTTCAAAATTCAGGAAATTTTACCAGAAAGCTATTTCTCAACGTTTTTTGGCATCAGATGATTTGTCCTCGGAACATTCATTTCGAAACAAATTCCCGTGAGGCCTCAGGTGGCCATGAACAAACCTGGCCACAACACATTGTCAAATTTTCCTTCTTAAAATGTTCATAACCACTCAAGACCTGACAGGAACCTGTTCCGAATTGGCAGGTCTTAGGATAAATAATCAGATAGCCGCAAAAAAACGTTGAAAAATATCCTACTGGAGAAATGTCATGAATTGTGATACTCATATTGACAGGATTTTTACTTAAAATGTTCATGGCCACGGGAACCTGTTCCGGATTGACCGCACCGAGAACAAATCATCATATGGCCACTAAAAGTTGAGAAATATCCTACTGGCGAAATTTCATGAATTTTGATACCCATATTGCCAGAATTTTTACTGAAAATGTTCATGGCCACTCAAGGCCCCACGGGAACCTGTTCCGGAAAAACCGGTCTGAGGATAAATCATTAGATTGCCACTAAACGTTGAGAAATATCGTACTGGCGAAATTTCATGAATTTTGATACCCATATTGCCAGGGGTTTCTACTCAAAATGTCCATGGCCACTCGAGGCCTCATGGGAACCTGTTCCGGATTGCCAAGTCCGAGGACAAATCATCAGATTGCCACTAAACGGCAAGAAATATCCTACTGGCAAAAATTTCACGAATTTTGATACCCATATTGCCAGGGGTTTCTACTGAAAATGTTCATGGCCACTCGAGGCCCCACAGGAACCTGTTACAGAATGGCCGTTCCAGGAACAAGTTCGCATATGTCCCACAATAGGATAGAAATAGTTTCTAGGAGTTATTCCTAACATTCCGACATCCATTCTTGCAAATTCAATAGATGTTCCGATATTGTGTCTCCGTACAGGAACACAGCCCCGGTAACCCGGATTTACGGGAACCAGATAAATTCAAATGGTCATTGCTTATAATGTACATAAAGTCAATGAGTTTTGGAATCTAACGGTGCCAAAAGAATAATAATCGGTCAATAAAAGCCAGAGTTATGATCATATGAATTTGGTGGGTACCCGGGTACCCTGTCGATCACTTAAGGGGTAAAAAAATCGAGGTCCTCCCTTCGGCACCCCTTGCTACTATACGAAATGTTTTTATATAAAAAGTTGCCTTCCAACTATAATTAGGATGTCACTAAATTTCAGCTTCCTAGTTTAAAATAAACTATGAAATATAGTAATGTAAAACTATGAAAAGGTACCCGGGTACCCTGTCGATCACATAAGGGTTAAAAGAAGCCACGACTTGCCAGCTCTGTTTTAGCCTGATTTGGCTCTCTTGTCACTTTTGAAAATCCGTCCAGCAATGGTATAAGACAAAAAGGTTCAATTTCATCAGTCAATCCAAAGCCGAGAGTTAAGAAAGGATAATGGCGAACTGGTCTATGCGGACCACTTGAACGCCATGGGAGAGGATAAGGATTAGGTTAGGGCAAGGGGTTTGTAGAGCTCTTGGAATGAGATGGCCGCGTTGCTACAAAATGACCAAAAATGTTTAATGTGTTAATGGTAAATTACGCAAGTTCTCTTGGAAAACATGTATGTTGTTAATAAAATTTCTGTGTTATTTGATTTTGTTGATTTCTTAAATACTGACTGATAAAGGACTGATGATAAAGGGTGATACGGTCAAAATTTGGTCAAGGGAAAACGCGTGTAAATCGGTGAAATCGTTTATTTAAAAAATCAAATTAAATTTCTTTTTCAAGTTCAATTAGTATAAAATTCAGGAAAAATATTCAGTTAGGCTTCCGCTTTTCCAAATCCGAATTGCCGGGCCTTACGCTTGACCCCTGCCATCAGATTTTGTACAGCCACCTTGTCCACCTTCTTCGCCGCAGAAAACCAGTTTGCCTTGAACTGCTGCTCGTCCTTAGCAGTTTTTTGGTCTTCTTTGGGTTCCGCTTGACAATAGCCCAGTATTTCTCAATTGGGCGGAGCTCTGGCGTGTTGGGAGGGTTCTTGTCGCTGGGAACCACCTGCACGTTGTTGGCGGCGTACCACTCCATGGCCTTTTTACCGTAATGGCAAGATGCCAAATCCGGCCAAAACAGTACGGAACAACCGTGTTTCTTCAGGAAAGGCAGCAGACGTTTATTCAAACACTCTTTCACGTAAATTTCTTGGTTGACAGTCCCGGAAGCTATGAAAATGCTGCTTTTCAAGCCACAGGTACAGATGGCTTGCCAAACCAGATATTTCTTTGCGAACTTTGACAGTTTCGTGTGCTTGGAAATATCTGCTACCTTTCCCCTTCCTTTTGCCGTATAAAACTCCTGTCCCGGAAGCTGCTTGTAGTCGGCTTTGACGTAGGTTTCGTCGTCCATTACCACGCAGTCAAACTTCGTCAGCATCGTCGTGTACAGCCTCCGGGATCGCGCTTTGGCCGTCGTATTTTGTTTATCATCGCGATTTGGAGTCACTACCTTCTTGTAAGTTGATAGTCCGGCTCGTTTTTTGGCTCGATGCACGGTTGTAGACGATACACCCAGCTTATTTGCGGCATCTCGGAGATAGGTTAGGTTTCGCTTGAAACTACCGGCAACTCTCTTTGTCGTCTCAGCGGCTTCCGGTTTTCGATTTCCCCCGATCCAGACTTCCTGGCTGTCGACAAACGTTCCCCAAACACTTTAATTACATTTGTAACGGTTGATTTGGCAACTTTTAGCGATTTTGCCAACTTTGCGTGCGAGTAGCTCGGATTTTCGCGATGCGCGAGCAAAATTTTGATACGCTGCTCTTCTTGCTTGGACGGCATTTTGACAACTGAATAGTGAATTCCAAAATCAAAATAGAGCAACATTCTACACACACACCTTCAAAATGAGGGGTGTTCAGGTTTTTAAATGCAAAATTGAAAGAAATACGTCAAGTTGATATTGACCAAATTTTGACCGTATCGCCCTTTACTTCTCTTTGTGTGCAGTCTTTGCATCCTTTCTCCTTACAAAAACTGCATGTAGGCCATGGTTTGGACTTTTTTCCTTCCATTTCACCGCAATTCTTGGCTGGCTAGACCACGTCCGGTGCCAGAACTTCGCAACCACTCGGGGCCATAGTTAGTAGCATAAAAAAAAGAAGAGAAAAAGATTTTACTGGCATGCAGGGTGTGTATGTAAGATTATTGGTGATATTTTCACAACGACTCTTCGTTTCTTTGTAATTGTAATTGTAATTGTTAAGTGTATAGTCCGTGCTTTCCTGCTAAGATTGCGTATCCGGAGACTCACCCCTGGTTTATACACCTATAATCTTTTCCGTTGCACTCGTCTGCTCGTGCGATACTCTAGATGGGTGGTCGTATGTGTGTCCTCCACTGGGCTGGCATGGAGTGTCCGTCCAGTTTCTGGTACATTAAATCGTGGTTTATGCCTGAATTAGATTACTATTGCTTAAAAAGTCTGTCGAAGATAAGCAAAGGTAGTTGGAATTAAATGGAGAATAGTAATTTTTTTTCTAATTTCTAGTTACAGGTACATATTCCACTAAACAGCTCAAACCCTCTAGGATTCATTTAGGTATTTGTGTTATTAAGTCCATAAAACAAATGGATAAACAACAACATAAGTTGCCAAAAAAATGAAAAATGTACTTTTATTCGTTTCCCTAAGATTGAAAGTAAGAAGTCTAAGAGTGAATTGCGGCCAGTAGTTCACACCTGATGTTAGTGCCTTTATATAAACGTTCTATGACGTGACAGTGAAAAAATGACTAGAATATGTGATACTTTCCCTACTGGTTAAATTCTTGGTCTCAAATGCATTTTTAAAGCATCGAGATTAAGCCCTCTCACCGTCGACAAGGTGTAAACTTTGACCCACGAGAGGGTTTCAATATGTGAAGATATTTAAGCGCATTTTAACAACAACAACAATTGTGCATTACTTCAGTTCTGATGCCACAAGGTACATGATGGATTTTTTAAATAGTCCTTATCCTTAACTAGTTAATCTGTATGTGTTATTTAGGTGGCACCTAGTATGAATTGAATCACAACCAAATCGTCCTTAAATTTTTGTTTAAAGGAACCTCTCTATGATCAAGGAATTTGAAAAGTTCCATAACACCATGACACCATGACACCAATTAATGAATAACTGTCGACATCACTGGCGTTACTAATGATGAATACACGAATGAACCCTTTTGATGCCTGTCATCCATGAAGTGACAACTAATGTTAGTGCCATACGTAAACATGTTTCTCCGATACGGTTTCATTTTCGCGTTATCCGATTTTCCGTATTTTGCCACCACTAAAAC
>JASCZW010016824.1:0-18022 GCA_034211315.2 Aedes japonicus | reverse complement strand
CGTTACCAACCACACTTGGGAGGGTTCCAACGTGGCCAACGTAGTCATTGAGTATATTTCAAAGGCTAGAGGTAGACTACCCAAGTAACAAATTCAATTTTAAGGTACACTTGAAGAAGGTTTCAAGACTCATTTGATAAACCACATAAAACTAGATATTCTACGATAACATCGATAAAACAGCCATAAAACCCTCATAAGTTCAAAGGCCCATACCTACAGGAGGTTCTCAAGACTATTGTCCAAGGTTCGCTTAAAACTTTGTAGTTGTTATTGGTACATACTTGTAATGACATTCAAGACATGCTTAAAACTATGATAAAACCATAGGTTTGATAGTTTATGATTTTCCTCTTTAAGAACACTTCCAGTCCGTCACAGATATATTTCAAAGATTCCATTTTTGGATTGTTTTGCTGAATGGAGACTTTGTTTGTTGAGTGGAAGCTATTAAAGAAAAAAATCAGGTACAAATGATGTTTCTTTTCAAAGTGGATACGTATGTAAATTAATTGTTAAATTGACCATAAATGCCTGAGTTTTTTGCCTGCAATTGACAAATTTTTCATGCGACGTTCACTTTATTGGTGTTTTATAACATAAAAGTTCGAAAATTTTAATGCGCCACGGAATTATTGCAACACATTGATTTATTTAAAAATTAAAAAATTCTTGTAAAATCAATTATTAGTGACAAGGCTGATAAATTGTTAAATTTTGAATAAATTGTGTCTACAGTCTATTTTAAGTTTCAAAATGTATTTAAACACCAAAAATTGTTCGTAGCATTAGAAACCAGAGTTTTGTTGCATACATATGCAAATGGCTACCATTCCGAGGGAATCAGAATAGCAACGCTCGCCATTTTTCAATGGTTTTATCTGAAACTACCATAAAGCGTAAATAAAACTAATATTTCTTGCACAAGACTAACAAGATTTTTTGAGGATCGCAATAAGTTCATCTTTCTTTTTCTATTCTTGAAAAAGATGAGTTACACTTGAATAAACTTGTTTGAATTGCTGAAGGTAAACAAGTCTTTCGTAAGATAGCCATAAAATCAGTGTGGAGAAGGCTCATTATAAACTAAGAAAATATGAACGTTCAAATCAAAAGCGCCTATGTAATTTTTGTTCTAAATCATAATGCCAACTTATAATTTATTGTTTTACTCAAATTCACATGAATATGCTACTGATGGTTTTGAAGAAGAACAGTTAATAATATTGCTGACGGCTGAAACATCAGTTGAGTGAAAAATGAATTTTCTCTTGATCTATACACTATACCTATTGCTAAGTGTGGAAGCCAACGTTGGGTATAGTTATATTCACCTACCGTTGGGTAGTTGAGTAGTTGAGTTGAGTTGAGTTGAATTTCACCCAAAAGTAAGGTATTTGTGTCCAACGATAGGTTAACATGGTTATACCCAACGTTGGCGTCCCACACGTAACTTCGCAGGGTACTTTTTTCATGAGAAAAATCGATTTTCGCTCAGATGATATACTAGTTTTACTTGCAACGAGTATAAATATTGTGTAGCCTGTTGGAAACTGAGATGCACGACTCTGAAGAATTCAACATTAACATTTTACTATCGTAGTGCACGTTAAACTTAACGTCAAAAGTATTGCGCTGTATTTCCACGGTGATACGCCATATAACGCACTACCTGAGACGTTAGGTTTAACTTGCACAACTGGCATAAAATCAATTATCAGCGAGTTAT
Source organism: Aedes japonicus (assembly GCA_034211315.2). Classification (NCBI taxonomy): domain Eukaryota; kingdom Metazoa; phylum Arthropoda; class Insecta; order Diptera; family Culicidae; genus Aedes; species Aedes japonicus. Next base: position 16,293 of record JASCZW010016824.1, on the reverse strand, counting down.
ACATTTTTCCTTTCAACTGGCGATTTAATTTGATTCGTTACAAAATATAGCGCATAGGCCCTTCTGATAAGTTAGTCTCACTAGGCTGCCGTTTGAAAGCTATTTATTTACGGTCGAGCAATACTGCTTTTCGTTGTTCTTCTATTTGTTGGCCCAATTTACGTCTGTGTAAGTAATTTTAAATTATTTTCATAGATAAGTCATTAATAAAAAACTATTTCGTTTACTTTTAGCATGCCTTTCAAAATAGTCCAGACAATCGAAGCCGGGAAATCTCGCCTCAGTGTTGTAACCTGGTAACTCGGGAATTCAATGGAATCCTGCGATGGCCAAAGAAACATCTGGTGGGAAAATTGTCTCAGATCAGAGACATCCAATCCGGACGATAAATGGGAGAAGATAAGCTGTGTCAGAAAAGAGTATTCAAGACACGTAAAGAAGCTGATGATGAGCTTGATCGGATGGAATCATGGCCTGATACCGAGGTGGAAAATATTCCGGCACTACCTCCGAAGAAGCGTGTTCGCCAGGAGCCCACTATGAAGCTATATGCTGCGAAAGATTTTAACAACCTTGTTGACATTGTTTCTAAGCGACCGGAAGAATTGCAGGTAGAAGTCAATGCTGAATCTAGTTATGTGGTGAGTAATTCATATAAGTCTTTATATCTTTGTTAATTCCTTATATCGGTCGTAGATTACAGCTCCTGTGGCAGAGAATGTGCACGATCAACAACTGCTTTATGTGACGGAAAACGTTGATGCAGAGGTGACAGCAGAATCAGATGAATCCCAATTTATTTGGATAGGTTTTTATTCAATTTACGCTTGAAGTATCCACTAGTTTTTAATTTCTTCCACCTGTGGGCGTCCATTGTGACAGTTTGTTTATTTTTCACATAATGTTCTTTCTCAAGAGTATGTGCTTTTATTTTAAATCATTTGGTTCTAAGAGCGTTTTATGGCAGCATTTCCAAGATACATTCATCTTAATGAAGAATGTCATAAAACTTTTTCAAAACTATTATCAGGTTTTATGGAAGTTGTGAAACGATGTCTTGAGAGGGGCCTCAAGTATCTTATAAAATTACTATTAAGGTGAATTACACTTATAAATGAAGTAGTTTTATGGAGGTTTCTTCAAGTGTTCTTTAATCACTCTTAAGAACTGTTTATCAATTGAAACCACCTTAGCTTGGAAAATACCCTTATAAAACTAAATGAACTTCATAATGCTTTGATAAAACTACCATAAAACATGAATAAAACCAATTTGCATTTGAATTGTTACTTGGGTATTCACGAGGTTTGAGCCATCGAAAGGCATGTTCCGATGAAAATTTGTATCTGGCGCTGCCTCGCGAGTCGTGGACGCGAGGACGTGCCTTCTTCCGGCACAGATTCTTCATGGCCGATTGGGTCAAAAGGGGCAGTACTCATCAGATAATTCAAATTGGGACTATAATAAGCATTTTTACTGCAAAGACTTATACTAATATGCTAAATATCCATGATATTATATACAGCGGGGAAATTGAGGGACCATCAGAGCACCAAGTGGAACAACTTGGATAGGGAGGCATGAGATTGCCTCCTCCCCATTGTTAACATTCCGTGGTTATTGTGGCCAGGGAAGCTTCTGGGAGCGTCTCGGGGACGCTTTCACTCGGCTTTAACTGGTTGCTCTGCGTAATTGGCTCCCTATGTTGACGCACTTTCGGAACACGACGCCCTTGCTTCCAGTTCCCGTATCGCTCAACTATCCACTTGCCAGTCATTTCCTTGACTCCATCAACGCATCTCGCGATCGAATTCCTCGACGGAAAAGACACTCCTTCTTTCTGCTTGTCACGTCCGATCGGTCTGTCGGTCTATAACGTTCTGTCTTGTTATTCTCCTCGTCGTCGTCTATACGGCAAGCCGTTTCAACTCAGTTTGGATGTCACTTTGACTCACTTTCGTCAAAAGTGGAGAAGCGCTCAAATTTGAACATGTTGCCTTGACAAGTCGACAAATCAAAAACATCGAGCTCATACTGATCAGAGATGGATGTTATTTGTCGACGATCTAATGCCAGTAAGATTTAAGTAATTTTAGTGACTCCACTTTTGACGAAAGTGAGTCAAAACGACCAAAACTGAGTGTAAACGCGGCTAGCCGTGTAGATTGCTTCGACGCTTCTACCTTTCTTTTCTATTCCTTTCTCCGTTTCTCTCTTTCCGGTATATTAGACGAATAACAGCCTGTAGACCAGTATTGTCATCGTCTGGAGTTCAGATGCAAAGAGGTTTCCGAGGATTTACATCTTATAGCAATTTTATTTTTCCTAATGTAGCAGATGCTACACAAATCGGCTCTGAAACGAAGTGGATTGCGGCAACTTGATATTGACTCAAATCAGTAACATATCAGTTAATTTTACTTATTTGCAACAAGTGCGCTACTAGGGATGGTCCATTCACATCTTTCGTAATATTGTGCGACAATTCATTAGCCAGCAGTACTAGTGCCCTATTTGCAATTTAGATCAATTATGCTTGCTCATAGTAGAATTAAAAGGAATATGCTCTGCAATGACTAGCGAAGAATTTGAATAAGTAGTTTCAAGCTATTTTATTTTTTATTTTTGCAAAAGCAATCAAATGAAGTGTTAATTTTAAATTCTCCTAGTTTCCCAATCACAATCGTTCAAAAAAGTTTTTTTAAAAATAGTGTTTAAAAAAAAGTGAAAGTATGCACTAATGACAAGTAATTAATTTCTATACACATTAGCGATGATGATGGTGACTGACTTCCCGAAAGATGGTTGCGCCAATCGGCTGGCTGTAAATTCACCACTGGTTAGGTTAACCGACTGCATACCCGAATACAATAGAATCTAAAGTATTTACAATTAATTGTATTGTTCAAAACGATAGGATGATAATAGGAGTTACTGTTACCACAATAAAATCTAATGTAAATTGAGCCATCCACAGTAGACGGGGGTTGTTATGTTTCTTAACTGTTGAAAAAATCATTATTTTCCGAACAAATTTGAGTCAATTACTATTAATTGTATTGTTTCAAAACTGTTGAAAATCCTAGCATATAGAGTGAATTGTAGATCTATTGTAATGACAATATGCATTTTTCATTTATCTTATTCACGAACAATAAGATTCACGGTCGGAAATAGATTTTAATGTTATTCTATATTATTGTATTGTAACTGTATGGTTATTTTTATCCGGGTAACCAATGGCTGCCTAGCCACGGTTGCCAATCCAAAAGCGATAGAGCCTTCAGCTACCTGGCCAATGGTTTCTCGCCATAGCACCATCCAGAGTACTTGTCACCGATAGCTGTCAATTCAATACTTGCTCATCCAAAGCTGCTTTTGACATGTTCACTGCTGCACATGAGATCTCTCTTTCTTACATTTGAAGTATGTGATAGGAAAATACTTGGCATTTAGTAAATTTACTCAGCAAAACGAAATTATAAGACACCCCCTTGTATTTGCGTTATTATCAATAGCTTATGTTGAGAATCAATAGTTTTTAATCTTGGAATTGACGCGTAGAAATATTTCCGATCGATTAGGGTAAACACATTGAAAATGTTTGGCGAAACGATCGAGATATTAACTCTCAAAACTTGACCACTTTTCGTGACGGTCGTAATAGTTTTTTTTTTTAAATTGTTCCCCAGTATTGAAAACAAAGCCGTAATTCTACGACAAAAATTCGACCAACCGGATGAAAATTTGAATTGTGATGACTTGTCCCATTGTGAGGACCATTTGCCGACCCGCATCGGCGTATGTCTGGAATGTTTCATCTGAGCTTACTACTAACCAGCTATAAATCAGGTTTCGATTGTGAATAAAATGAGTAGATTTTGGTTTAGCAGCCTTATCTCAAATTGGAACAATTTGTTTAAATTCTGTCTAATTTTTCCGTTGCTTTTTCCTTTCCTTTTCAATCCCACAATTCTCTTTAGCCCTGCTAGGTGTTCAACGTTATTACAACGTACCTACTTATTTCCTATTTTCATAATCCCTCTCACTCTTTTACAACCAATCTTTTTTTTATTCATTCTTCTGAATCCATATTCCTCCATCGGAGTAAGAAAGAACCCGGCAAGTCTATTTACTAGTTCCTTCTTCTACGGTATTTACTAACATCGGCAACCAATCTATTTACATACATACCTGCCAAACACATACCCCCTCGCAACGCTCATCCTACCCAATCCCATCGAAGCCGGCCAGAACCTCGATTAGACAGACTGGCTCTCCTGCTGGTCTTCCGTCATCGTCATCATCTGCAAGAGAGCGCAGCTCCAAAACGGAGCGAGAGGCAACTGAGCTATTATTAAAAATTAAACCCATTCCAATTGGTGCTATTAATTACCGATATATTGTTGGAAAATTTTCATGCGTTTGCCGTGTAATCACAAAAATAAAGACGTTAACATCTCGTTTTTTTTTCTCCTCATCTCATATCGCAATACCTCTGCTGGGCGTTTTGGATGACCGCAATGCGTAAACGCCACGCAAACGGGCGAGATTCGTTGGATTGGAACTGAGAAGGTGAAAATGAATTGAAGCTGCAAAAAGGAAATGAAACTATCTGGCTTTGATCAACGCGATCTCCGTGTTTGTGTGCATGAGCGAGCGAGAAGGATAGAAAGAAGAAGGGGGGAGCCGACCGGCGGAGGATGCTAATTGTTTCACAAAACACTCGCTTTAATGACAATGATGTTTGCTTCCTTGCCCAATGGGTACTTAATATGAAATTGGTGGAATGAACTCATTTTTTCGGGGGGATTGGTGGAATTATGATCAAAATACACATACCTCATTCAATGTCATAATTTAGTATGTATCTCAAAATTTTCCCAGTATATGACTGCAAATGTCTGAAGCTGCCAAGTAACACGAAATGTTGCATTCTGTTCATTTTTGCTTTAAAATAACTATGTTGTCATTCCGATGATGATAAACCTTTGTGGGTACTACTATAAAATTTAAATAGCGCAGAAGATGTAACCGATCAAACCTAATTTTAGTTTGACAATAATTGTCTAGAACAAACAATTCCTAAGCTTCAAGAAACATTTTCGTGGACATCAAAAAGATATTTATGAACGAGGTTCGTTTCATGAACTCCAAGCATACTAGATTGATTTTCTTACAATTCATAACAAAAATCTTTTTAAACCTTGAAGTCGCCCTAAAAACCATGGGTATAGGGATCTTTTGAAGGTATTGACTTTAAACGGGAAGAAGTCCTGCAAGCTGTTAAATTAGAATAATTTGTCATACTATAATTGCTGGTGGAATATGCTACAGTTTTCACTCACACGTAATCATACTAGCAATTTTAGAGAAGGAAGCTTACGCACAAATTGAAATTGTTTTCCCAATGAACAACAGCATCCTTATGCATTTGGATTCGTGCAGGTTCGTGCATTTGGATATGGAATTGAAATTGAATAAAACAAACATCGGAAAAAATCCGTAGCATGTTTTATTTTACTCCCTGAAAGTTTGAAGATGATTGGTTGAACGGGCGAATTTTGCCGAATATTTGTGCGTGTCGCAATTTGATTCCGTACAACCTTTATAAATATATAGACATGGAACTCACAGGCAAAGTCTCGTTTTGAGCTTCCTTCAGTGTCGAACGGAGCTATGGGGTCGTGGTTCATTTTCCATACGAGATGCTTGTATTTGAGAACTCATTTTCAGTAGGCTGTGGGTTAATTTCTAGACGTCATTCTCCACCTGTGTCACGGTTTTTCGTTCGTCTAACGAAAGCTAACGACAAAACAGTGGCGCCACTGGTAAATTTCCAGAACGGATGGCTTTCGGTTAAGGGGCAGTTGTGTTGTTTTATAATGAACAGTGACGTTTCATAGTGCTGGATGAGGTACTGTGAGAATTCAAGTTATTTCTGGCTTTAGTTAGGTTTTCGGCTCAGTTGATTCACTGGGAGGTTAATTTCGTGTCCCCAAGGATGACCACTCTCTTGTGGGGGCCAGGCTCTGGCCTCATCGATTTGTCCGTCGCTATTACCATACGGGTTGGTCTATATAGTTTTGGCACACAAAGTGTGGCTTCGAGGTTGTCTGTCACTCGAATTTTGAAACGTATGGCTTCAGCGCCATCGTCGTGAAGAGCCTGTTGTTATGCCCGGCGAGAAATCCTATCCTGTAGGCAGGTTTCTAATATGAATACAGCTCCGTAAGCATTAGCGTCACCGAACGGTTAACGGAGGATGGGATTTCTCTATCTATGTCAAGAGGGTTCCACTATATGCTGAGAATATAACAGATAGAGATCATTCGATTAGTAATGAAATAACTCGTGAGCTTTCATCACAGGCGGAACTCACTAAGACATATGACTCACTCCGAAACGGGAATGAAGGGACGAAGATTATCAAGCAGTTCACACTTGGATTAAACAAACAGAGTGTAGACGCCATCTTATATCGGAGGTTGGAACGATTAAGTAGCATGTTTAATTTGCATTTAAATTTGTATTAATTTAACCTATGGCATTGTATATCCTTCCCTCTTTTAGATTCATTTATCCTTCTTCTCTTTTCAGAAAGCGAGTAATGGCGCTATAACCATGAGCCATAAAAAGCTAAGACATGAGTTATTGCTCATGTTTCAACCGACAGACAAGCCTTCCGCACAATTCCATGCAATTTACAACTCCAGTTGTCTATGAAGGTAGCATGAATTCTCTGCATTTTTTTTTAAGTTTCAGGTGATCCGGTTACTGACAACTGTGGCTAGATTGCATTTGGGAAGGTGCCCCGGTACTTCACCATAGAATATCAATACAAAATGATATGTCACATACCCATGTCGGTAAGAAAGTATGTCCTCGGAACTAGATTTCGCAACAACCGGAAGGTTACCAGGGAGGCGACGATCCCAAGTCTGCTAGGGTATGTTAATTAATTCAGCGCCAACATTAGATTATAGCGAATCTGCTTTTGTAAACAATGGCTTTCGTAGTCATTTTCTCTTGAACTAAAGGTCTCAAATACAAGTTAAGCACTTATTAAGAAAGAGGAGCTTTATCTCTATCCGTTGATGTATTCAATTTCAAGAAATTGTATTCGACTTCAAATAAATTAGAAGACAAAGTGTTTGTTTGCAAAAGCAGATTCGCTCTAATCAAATGTTGGCGCCGAATTGTTTTTTTTTGTTGAGATAATATGGTTTATCACTGAGAACGCATAGTCACGGAACGGAAGGGCACAAAGAACGATTCAATGAAACGAAAAGTAAAAATTTGGTTGTGTAAAAAGTATCTCGATTTTATTTGTTTCCACTCATTCCATTTTTACAGTGTATAGAAACGTCAAATCAACTGGTATAAGGGGTATATTTGCTGCCATATGATCATCACAGTATGCTCTGGTTACTTCAAGAAAAAACAACAACACTTCATTTTGTGATATTTCCATTTTATCCTGCGAAAATCTCATAAAAAAATACTATAACTAATTCCACCTTTGAATTGTTGGATACATTTCTACAATCTGATGGAATAAAATGTTCGGAACATACGAATATATAGTTGTTATCGTGAACAATCGAACCAATTCTGCCTGTTTTCAAATCCCCCAGAAGTGCGAATTCAGTAGAGAATTGTTCTTTATACATTTATAATACATTTATAGTTAGTGCAAAAAAAAGAGAGCATTTTTGAATGCTGTTGTGCTGAATCAATTAGAAATAGCACCCCGCAATATTCTATGTTTTGATCCGTGCTTCTGTTTCGAACAAATACTTTGAGAAAATTCATAACAAACAAAATCAAGGGCTCTAAATCACACACATAAGATACACACATAACAAATGCACAGATGACGCCATTAAAATAATCAGTTGGGAAAACAAACCGGGATTCGCAAAGTAGTAAAAGCTGCTAGTGTGTTTATGTATCTTCATTTCAATCATATATTTTGCTATACTTCGTTCTAGCTTGATGTTCGTCTGCGCTCTTAAATAATTTTTTCAAACCTTATTTTTTCATCGGCAGAATCCCGTAAAACGTTAAATGAAACATTTGTAGATCATTTAAGCTACGACCATGTTAAAATATCAAATCTACATAAGTTCAATACACCAGTTGCTGATCAAGAAAGTTAGAGACAAATTAACATTCATTCAAGAATATAAATGAATTTCAAACCCATTTTGAATAAAACCATTAGCTTTTCCAAAAGGTTGGTTTTAATATCCGAGAACATAGGCCTACACGATGCGTTTGCATTTGCGTGTACTTTACAGTTTCCGTAAGTTTTATTTGAACCTTACGTTTCAAATCACGGAAATAACTTAGCACTCAGACTGCACTTTTACTAGGAACTAGGAACTGAAAATAGCACATCTATTTCAAAGAATAAGCAGTTATAACGTAATTAAAAAGAAATTACTTAGCTCCCTTAAATGATTTTTATGAGAAGATTCCGCTAGAAGGTTCGAACAAATTAAGAGAGGTATTTTTCCGGAAGTGCTAATTCATCCATGCCAGGCTTAGGGACGACGCCATTGATTTTGTCAAATTTGTTTACGCTTCTGCATGTCTTATCGTCATGCGACTACTAATGTCCTTAAGTTCTGAGATCTTGCGTAAATGTACTTCATGTTCCAGATACCCACTTTGCAATAAAAACCTTCACTGTTTAATTTACTTCCCTGCCAATAATAGGTTAAGACAAACGATAAGACATGCCAATGCCGATATTTCATCTAATATCTTCAAGTATATTCGCAAAAATAAAGAGGATTAAAGAGGGTTTGAGTTATTTAAAATTTAGTGTTATCAAATTTTTTGCACAAAAAAAAAAATTTCCCAGGGGTTTCCCAAGTAACCTTGAAGCTGTATATAGATTTATCATTTTTACATTATATTACGATATACGTTTATGGTATAAAGCAGTTTAATCTTACATGCGTCATTAAAGTAGAATTAAAGCTGAAAAGGGCCCCCTCCTGTTAAATTAAAGCTCGCGCACATGCTTTATTGAAATCATAAAACATGTATATTGCTTGGGGTATTTTGAAAAAAAAAACATCGAAAATGTTTGAATTTTATTTGTATTTGAATTTAGATCTTTTCATTGTTATTCTTTATTGGGGATGTTATATCATACTAAGACATTCGCGTAACATTTAAGGGATATATTATTTATTTGATATGCACAAATGTGTTTTTCACCGTCCATCGGGATTCGAACCAACATTTATCACGACTGAACAACGCTGAGGGCTGGTTGCGTTACGCGACCTATGCAATGAGCTAGGAGAGCAATAGAACTAAAAATGACAACAGCATAATATTAACTTAATATTATTAAGGAAGCATACTCTCTGCTTTCTTTGTCATTCTCGAAAAACATGTATCATGCAGTTATTTTTAGATTTTCCTTGCTAAATACGTCGTAGAGACTGCGATACCCGAACTTTTTATCAGTGAAAACCCAATACGAGTTGCAAATGAATTAATACACACCGCCATTCATCACACAACAAGCCGACACAATTTGGATACCTGGACCAGGTTTAAACTGAATAAAAAAAAACATATGAAAATGAATATTCCTCGTTGGAAAAAATACATTAGCCTTCTGAAAATCAAGAAAAATAAAAAATAAACCAGTGGCTCTCCATAATGTAGCCATATTTTTCCTGAAATTTTAAGAACCAAACCTACTGCAGCAAATTCCTAGGTATAGGAGAATGAAGATGACAATTCTGGATCTGAGAGGCAGCTCAGCTCATTTATTTCTCATTTCCAAAGTCAAATTCGAAAATGACATCCAGATGATACTGCACCAGTGCTACTTTTTAACTAGCAATGAAACATTTATTGAGATAATGCAATAATGCATCTAATGTTAAGTTGTTTTAGATATAGAATAATGCATCAATACATTTTTTTATGTAAACGTAGCATGAAAAAATGTAATATGGCGTTACTGTTACTGATAGTCGGTCGAATTAGTGTTATGATTTAGTACTTATGGTTACTTGGGATTGTTTATTCGACAGAACTATTTAAGTCTGAATATAAACTCCTTCAAATGCTTGAGTGTGAGGTGATGGGTATCAGATGGTATGAAAAAAAAATCAATGTACGTACACATCCAATTTCTTATTCATACAATAGAAAAGTCAGAGAAGTCTCTTTTGGATCAAATCATTAATAATAGCTTTTTATTCATATTTATACATTCGTTCTACCAAAAACAAACCTTCATGTTAGAACCTTGTTACTTAATACTAGCAGGTCTAAAAATGTTGTCGAAGCTTGGAGCAGATTAAATTGTTTTCCGTGTAAAATGTGTGACCTCAACCGCAAGATGTCGCGACTAAGAGTTCGCAAACATCATCATTATTTGTCGTTCAAGGTATACTTTCGTTCTGTGCTATTATCCAAAATTTCAGATAAATAACTACCTTATCTGAATTTGAAATAACTCTAGAACCAGAAGGACAATTTAGGTTCTTCTGGTTCGTATGAAATTTTAAAAGAGTTTTAGGTATGGAATCTTAGCGTCTAAAATCGGCTGAGAAATGAAAAAGTCTTGATTTTTATTACCAAGCAAAAAAACGGAAAAAGCAGTTGACTTTTATTCCACTCTACAAGCAAATCCATGAATGCAACCTTGCATTCCCATTGATTCAAAATTTTGAATCACGGATGATTCTCTAGATTCTCTAATACATGATTTACATGATTCAAAATGAATGTAGATATTCCGTGGGTCACTTTGATTGAATCATGCATTCTCTAGCTTGACTGATTCATGGGTTCATTGGTATAAACAATCAGCAGAGTTCATTTGAAATATTGCCATGCGACTGTGCATGATCGAAGAAGAAATGTCAAAGCAAAAAACGGAATCGGCTGAAATCATGATTTTTTTCCATCCTTGCCCGTAGCTCTGGTTATTGATTTTAGTATACAGCGCCAGTTCGTCCAACTTCTGCATAAATGCAGTTAAGTGCTCTCTTCAACTCCATGAATATTTTTTTCCCAAGTAGTGCTCTTGGACTGAACACGAAATCCCCAATGCCGCACAGCTGAATGATTGATGACCAGAATAAAATTTAAATCGATTACACTTTGTTTGCAGACGGGCTTCTCGCAGTGAACAGTAATTAATTTAGTATTATACACAAGTATACGGCAATAAACTAATCTATAAAGGCTTCAAAAACCAACAAAAACTGTCGCAAACTTATTACAGAAGGAAAATAAACGTCCTGTCCGGTCCGGAACAAAAATCGAAGAAAAAACGCTATTCGCGAGCTATGAACATAAGGAGTGTATCGAAAATAAGCTATCCACAAACTTTCTTTCAAATTATGTTGAAAACCGATATTTTATTCATACAAAAAATTGATACTTTATTGTACGAGGTTAAACTTGAACATAATGAAGACCGGATGAAATTTAAGTTATTCCTTCACGAATTTTCGAACTTTGGATCGAATGCTCTTCATCAAGTTCCGGACAAGTGTAGCATCGCATTTTTTGGACGCTTGAGCCCACATTTTTTTGAACTCCTGCATGTTCCCAGCTGCCTTACCAGTCTGCTTTAAGACCCTCTTCACGATTGCCCAGTAACGTTCGATGGTTCGAAGCTGAGGCCAATTTGGTGGATTGATATTTTCACAACGAAATTTATACCCTTTTTCCGCAAGCCAATTGAGAGTGGTTTTGGCATAGTGAGCCGACGCTAAATCCGGCCAAAACATTAGAGGTGTACTATGCTTCTTACATAAAGGCAACAATCTCTTCTGGAGACACTCAGATCGATAGATCTCCGCATTTATAGTTCCGGTAGTGTAAAAAATGGTTGACTTCAAACCACAGGAACATATTGCTAGCCATACCAGTACCTTTCGACCGAATTTCTCCACTTGAATAGACCTGTCCGCATCGCTCACCTCCTCCCCAACGACGGCAGTAAAGTATTGTGGACCTGGAAGGGTTTTTGAGTCCTCCTTTATCTCATTCTATGTCTCATTGAATACAATTTCCGGGCCCTTGTTGCTGCTCGCTTCTTCTGTTCTGCACTTTGTTTCGAGATTTTCTGCTTCTTGTAGGTCTTCAGGTGGTTTCGCCTCTTCATACGCTGGATCATTCCGACACTCGTTCCTGCTTTTTTAGCCAAATCACGTATTGACATTGATTTTTTCTTCATGATTAGAGATACCACTTTCTGCTCCAGTTTCGGGTTGGAAGAACCGGGTTTTCTGCCTCTTCCTGGTAGCTCATCCAAAGAATAGTGTTCCCCAAACTTATTAATGATGGTTTTAACACTCGCATGATGAATTCCAAACCGCTTCGCCAATTTTCGCATAGTAATACCCTTCTCACTTAGCCATGTGTCCAGAACCTTAATTTTCACTTCCTTTTCAATACGCGACATTTTGAAAACGCAGAATTTGAACCGCACAAACAAGTAAACAAAAGAAAGCTGACAGTCAAACGCACAGCATGCAGTGTTCAGAGCATAAAAAACCATCACAAATACATGCGTACAACGCAAATGTATGTGGATAGCTTATATTCGATACACTCCTTAATTTAATCCGAGGGCAACTTTTTGGTTCAGCTTTATCTTTCTAGGTTTCCCAAGGTCTATCTGTATCTTCACCTCAAACATTCACAGAACTACAGCATGTTTTATGAGAAATGCAACTATTCGGTTCACAACCACGATCGCGATGCTGCTCCTGGTGTGATTAAAGCTGTTCAAAGTAGACTACAGAGGTAGTAACGACGACGACCTTGTCTAAACAGAAAACAAAACCCCTTCAGTCTTAAGGCGTCATATATGGCACAGAAGGGAAAATGGCTGAATAAAATCACATACTGAGTAAAAGTGTACATTGTTGTCGGTAAATTTGTTCTGCATTATATATTTTAATCTGAAAAATATAAAGAACACATGAGTTTAAGGCTTTATTGACGATCTAGAACATCCAAAGCGGTGTTTTAGAATATGGTACATATGCATACGAATTTTTAAATTCTTGATAAAAAACGTTAAATATTGTTGTTGCTTCTATCCAAACCGTATTTTAGTTCAGAACTCCAGATCCACAGTAGTAGCTTTAGCTTTAGTAGCATATCATTAGTAATAGTAGGTTTTTGGGGAATGCATAGTGTTTAATAGTGTGGAAGGTCAACAGACATAATCTTGGGATATTCAAGGTCATCCAAACTGTCCGTAAGCTCATCACCTAATATCTACACTTGTAACAGTTATATAAGGTGCCATATGCATTCAAATATTTTCAAAGAATCTTTTGGAAAACTAACAGTCATTATTTCATAACTTTTTAATCCGCTAGGTAATCAAAATGGTCCTAGAGTTTAAAACTTGAAATCTACATTAGGAACAGTAACTTGTTGGGCTAGGCAAAGTTCCGTCACGTATTCCAGCTTCTTCTTCTTATGTAGCATTTCAAGCTTATTGCTTTCCAAATTTTGCTTATTGCTTGCTCTCAACTTAGTGTTATAAATGCACTTCCACAATTATTAATTGATAATTGTTGATGACAGGAACCATTTTTGCATTAGTATTATTGTGTGGCAAGTACAATCATACCCTTTTGCCCAGGGAGTCGAGAAATTTCCCTTAGCGAAAAATTCTTAGACCAGACCGGGTATCGAACTCAGCCGCCGCCAGCATGGCGTTGCTTAGTAGCTACGCCTTCACCGGCTGAGCTAAAGGGGAATCCACGTATTCATTCCAGCATATTCAGTGAATATTTTTCAAAAATAAAAATGCACAAGACGATAATCTTGGTATGGTCTATGTCATCCAAACTGGCGTGGCATTCAGAACTTAAGATTTACAGGTGTAGCAAGAATTTTGAGGGAATACAAAGTTACAAAACACATTCAAACATATTCAATTAATATCTTAAAGGTCCGCAAACATTATAAAGCAATATGACACGGACAGTTTGGACGACCTGACACATCTCAAAGCAACATATCCTATCTTTTTTTTAAATTGTTTTCGAGCAACAAATAAAGACTGGACTCTGAAAAAATGAGACACACAAAAATGATCACCAAAAATTCTTTTTAAATCGAATACTTCTCAAATTTTCAAGGATTTAATAACTATATATAAGCTATGTTTTGGCATACTTTATTTATTGAATTTCCTCCCCCAAGCTGAATGCTCGTACATTTCTCTTAACACTGCTCATGAGATCTTGGGCGAGGCTTTGTCCATCTTCCTTACACAATTTCTCCCAGTTTTTCTTCAAAGCTTCATCGGTTTTGAATGTTTTTCCGCTTTTCTTCAACTATTTATCGCCCGTAACTTTTCGATCGGAAGAAGTTCTGGTGTATTTGGCGGGTTCGCCTCCTTCGGGACCACATTAACGCCCTTCGCTTCGTACCAATCCATTACAAGCTTGGCGTAATGGCACGAAGCGAGATCTGGCAATAACAGCGTGGGACCACGGTGAGAGCGGAGGAAGGGCAGCAAGCGCTTCTGCAAGCATTCCTCTCGATAAATCTGCCCGTTTATGGTGCCGGTTGTAACGAACGGCTTGCTGTACCGTCCGCACTCGCAGATCGCCTTCCAAAACAGGTACTTCTTCGCAAATTCGTCCATCTTTCTCTTCCGGAACTTTTCCGGAACCTCCATGCGGGACGTACCGACAAAAAACTCGAGGCCGGGGATTTGGTTGGTGTCCGCCTTGATATATGTCTCGTCGTCTATGACGAGACAGTCCGACTAACCAGCCATCACCGTACAGCTTCCGCGCACGCAATTTGGCCACCGTGTTTTGCTTGTCAGTCCGGTTTGGCGCCTTCCTGACCTTAAAACCACGTAGCCCAGCCCGCTTCATGGTCTGCTTGACGAACCACTTCGACGAATTGACCTTTTTGGCCACGTTTCGGGTGGAAAGGTTCGGGTTATTCTTAAAGTACAGGAATACCTCGATAGTACGTACATCAGCTTTCTCACTTAAAATCACAATTGCATACAAAGTACAGATTGATGTGAAATCAAATTAAACCAAAAGAAAGAGCAAGAGGTTGCACTTTCTTGTGGATGTATTAGATTTCAAATACACTCAGTAGTTTTTTAGCAATTGCAAATTGAAGTGAGAAAGTTGATGTACGTACTATCGAGGTATACCTGTACTGCCTTATCTTCCGCGCCTTCTCTGGGTATTCGGTTTTCGGCCGCTTCCTTTGCGCCGCTCGATGGTCTTCGTCTCCTGGAACATCTTCACAACGCGGGACACGGTGGAATGGTGGATTCCAAGCCTTTTGCCGATCCATCTGTGCGACTGACTAGGATTATTATAAAATTTGATGGCGTAGCTCTTCTTGTTTCGAATGCATCTTGAAAACTGCTTGACAGATCGCAATAATATTTTGCTCACATAAACATAACTTTCTAAACT
Source organism: Aedes japonicus (assembly GCA_034211315.2). Lineage (NCBI taxonomy): Eukaryota > Metazoa > Arthropoda > Insecta > Diptera > Culicidae > Aedes > Aedes japonicus. The sequence continues at coordinate 823 of JASCZW010016824.1, read as the reverse complement.
ATTAACATAACACTCTAAATTGCCTTATTTTTTATTCATGCGATAAAAAGTTACACCCAAAACAAAGTGTCGCATTTTTTCCGAGTCCAACCTTTATACCAAATTAATAAATTAGGCCAGAAAGGGTTAATTCAAAGAATATTGCATTGTACAATCTAAACGGCTCACATTTAGTTGTACAGTCCTACGTCATATTTTTGAACAACCCAATGAGGCTGTACCTTGTAATTTTTTATTCGATGAAGGAATTATTTTTTTTTCAATTTTCACGACTTTAGCCCATATAGCCCATATAAGCTTCTAATGAAAACACACGCCGAAAACACTCCAAGATCAAAATTGTTAATCACAAATCACAAGAAGATAAAAATTCATCCGAGCAAAAATGACAAGAGGCAATTTTTCGAGTCTCGCTTCGGGCACCGCACACTACGATCATTGCTGTTAAGCATAAGACTGTGTTGATCTCCAAGCCTGAAACATTTATTGATTGTAGCAAAGCTAAATATTCTTTTATTGTTTGCTTCGTACTAACTAAAACCTCTTTTTACGAAACAAATCCCAAATAACGAGGTTTTTTGTTTACAAACTCAATGAAAAATAACCATGATTTTTATGAGCTAATTTAATTTAGGAACCTCCGATTTGGATCGTAAATAAAAGTTCTTTTATTGGCACATTTTCCTTCAAATCAAATTCAGCCTAAAATAATTTATGAAATATATCTTGCCAACCTATGTCCATTTTATTCAAGAAATCTATTATTGGTAAATGTATAAATATGTAAGTCTGGTTTCTGATGAAAAAAATAAACTACAAAAGT
>JASCZW010016823.1:0-18033 GCA_034211315.2 Aedes japonicus | reverse complement strand
TTAGATAGTTATTACTTATCCTAGCTGGTCCAAGGGTACTATTGCCAAAGGATTTTTGTTTAGGTCATGTATAGAGAATGTCCGTCTGTCCTGATGTTACCCATAGGCAAAGTCTGTAAATAATTTTGAAATTGAACCTTGTCTTAGTTTTTAATGTATTTTTTGTGGGTGCTTTATGTCTTTTCGTCAGTAACTGTCTTGTCCGTTTGTGTCTTGATTTCTATTAATCTATAACAGATGCCCCCTAGGAGTTGGCTTCGCTTTTCCCTTTCACTAAAATGTTTTGTTTTGTCAATGTTTTGAATTCATCACAATACAAGGTGGGTAGCTTTGCATTGTGATTATCAACCGAGTTCTTTATGTTATCTCTTGCCGTCTGCAAGACTCTTTTGTTTCGAAAGATTAATTTCGTCTATGTTTAAAGATGTGGAGGTTCCGAAAATTATCTCTCTTGAGGAGAGATTTGTTACAGAATGTTTGGCGTCATTATAAAGTGCTGTAACGAGAGAGAGTCCCTCATACAGAGTCAATCTTTCCATTTTTCTTCTGTTTGCGAGATACATCTCCAGCAGGGTATTATGAAAACGTTCCACAATTCCGTTGCTGTTGCTGTAACTGGCAAAATGTAAGTGAATGTTTTGATCTTCCAAGAATTTTTTAAATTTTGGATTATGGAAACCACGGTGGCTGATCGCATGTTATTTGTTTCAGTAGCCCAAATATTTTAAAATATTTATAAGAGTTTCAATTAATTCGTCAGTGGTTTCATGAGTGATTTTGAAAATTTGAGCAAATTTTGAAAGGAATCTACGAGCGTGAGAAATTTTTCGGTCTCTTTTACATAGACATCAATGAAAATATTCTCAAACGGTTTCTCATAGACTCTTCTGGATATTGGTATTTTGAATGGTTTCCTTTCATTGCTTGACAACTTACAATCTTCGCAATTACTTATGAAGTTTTTAACTTTTCCAAGCATTCCTGAGGAAATAAACAGATTTTGAACCTCCCCGTATGTAATTTTGTAACCACGATGGTTGTAGTTATGGCTCTTCTTGATGAATTCCTGTTGATCCTGTAAAGAAGCTAAGTCCGGAAGTTTAATATTTGAAAAATGAACTTTTATCTTATTAAAATTTTGTCTTATCAGTCTTTCGCAGGGTTTGTGCTATTTCCACCGGGGCAAAAATACCATTCGTTGCTCCGGGATCAAGATATGCTTTAGAAGCTGCATCAGGTCATCATCCGAATAATTACTTTTATGAAAGACGTGTCTTGTTTGGCCTGGGAATATACTGCATTTTAAATAAGGGCTCTTTTTCTGATCATTTGAAACCTTGATCAATAGTTAGTTTTTATACCTGTTGATAATGTCTGGTCCGTAAACTGCATTGTTTTCCGAATATTTCGTTCTGCAATTCCTGTATATTAATTTCGGGTCTTGAAATTCTTGGAAAGTCAAGTCCGCCACAACGTTCTGTTTTCCTTTTTTGTAGATTATTTTGAAATCGAATTGTTCCAAATAAAGTCTTTGTCGAGGTTACTCGAACCCGGTCGCGTCAGTTAATTTTTAATTCTTTAGTCAATGGTTCATGGTCAGTGTAGATGACGAACTCTCTTCCATATAGATATGGTCTGAAAGTCTTTGCGGCAAAGTATATGCCTAAAAGTTCCTTTGCCGTAGCTGAATAGTTTTCCTCAGCTCTCGACAATGTTCTGGAAAGATACGCAATTGGTCGTTCTTTCCCGTCCACGAACTGAGCCAAAACAGCTCCAATCGCAACATTGGATGCGTCGTGGTTAAAATAAAAGGTAAATCGAAGTTTGGATAGGCTAAAAGTAGATCTGTAGCCATTATTTCTTTCAATCTCCGAAAAAGCTTGCTCGAAATCAGGAGTGATCTCAAAGCTCTTAGCATTTCCTCTAAGCTTGGATGTAAGTGGTTTTGCAATATGAGCAAAACGCGGTATAAACACGTCTGTAATAACTTACGGTTCCTAAACATGATTTCAAATCTTTCGGGGTTCTGGGAAGAGGCCAAGTCTTCACAGCTTCCACTTTCCGAGGGTTTGGTCTTACTCCGTCGGTCGTCACAACATGACCTAGGAATTCGACTTCCTTCCTTAGAAATTCCGATTTATCGCACTGTACCTTTAAGTTTGATTCTTGCAAGGTCTGAAGTACCTTCGCAATATCCTGTAGATGCGATTGCAGGGATGTTGAGGAAGATGATTATGTCATCCATGTAGACAAAGCATCTTACTCCGAGATGTTTCCTCAAAACTGAGTCCATTAACCGCTGAAAAGTCGCAGGCGCGTTCTTCAGCCCAAACGGCATACGAACGAACTCGTATTTACCGTGGTCAACGTTAAATGCAGTTTTTGAGATATCATTAGGTCCACCTCAATTTGATGGAGATCCACTTGCCAAGTCCAGAACTGAGAAGTATTGAGCTTTTCCCAGCCTGTCTAAAATCTCACTTGCTTCAGGTACCGGGTACCTATCAGCAGGAGTCTTTTCATTTAATCTCCGGTAATCCACAACAATTCGATATTTCTTTTTACCAGAATTATCAGATTTTTGGGGACGACCCGAATGAGGCGAAGTCCATTGGGATGAAGATTCCTAATGATGCCAGTATCAAGTAATTTATCAATTTGGGCTGACACTTCCTCCCTTAAATGATAAGGATACTTATAAGTTTTCTGATGAATTGGTTTTTCATCAATCGTTTCAATATTATGCTTTACTTCATGAGTAAAACTTAGTCGTTGGTCCTCTCTAAAAAATACGCTTTTGTATGGTTGCAGGGTTTTTGCTAGAAGTCTAACTTCCTCATCACTAAGATGGTCGGAAGGAAAGTTAATGATTGGGAAACTAGGAGAATTTAAAATTTAACACTTCATTTGATCACTTTTTAAAAAATAAAAAATTAAACCTTGAAACACTTTTTTAAATTTTCGCTAGAATTCGCGAGCCAATTCCATTTAATTCCACTATGAGCTTATCTTTTGACAGATAGGCCTATTTCGTCTGCTACTTACAGACTTCTTCAGTGTCGAGTGCTCGACTTGGAAGGAAACATCATAGTAGGTCTAGTATTTATAGTAAGTTTGTCGGTACCGCGGTATGTGAGGTAGGGGTGGGTAGAGAAGTTCTTGAGTGTGTTTATGTGTTTGTTCATATACCTGAGGTGTTGTTTGATACCCACAAGGTTATTCATTATTACTTCGTTTGAAGTTAGTCAAAATGGTGTGTTGTTGTGTAGTGAGTTGTTTTTGTGTGAAGGTATAAATTTAAACAGCCACGAATATCCGTTTCCTTGATCCTTGTTAAGCAATTTTTTGGAATTTTGTTTGTGGATTGCTATGCTTTCCGCTACATTTAGTTTCCAGGGGTTTGTGATATGTCTTAAGATTTGTATGTTATTTAAGTTTAAAAAATGTTCTTCATTGAATATATGTTCAGCTACTTTTGATTTAAAATGGTGTATGATCCCTTTGTCAGTGTCTTTGTTTGCTTTAGTGACTTCTGCAATGTGTTCTTTGAATCGAATATTGAGATTACGTTTAGTTTGTCCAATGTAGATTTTGCCGCAATGGTCACAAGTTATTTTGTAGACCCCGGATTTGTTTAGACTGTTAATGGGGTCTTTAGCCGACCCTAAGAGGGTTTTAAGTTGATTATTTTTACTAGTATAAACTATTTCAAAACCGAAGTTGCGTAGGATTGGTCGTAATTGTGTAGTGTGGTTATCGTATGTCATTGCTATTCTTTTAAGTTGGGGTTGTGTATCTGTTAATGTGGTGAGTGATTGTTTGTATTGTTTTTGTGTTTTTTTGTTGATTACGTTTTGTATTAGTTTTCGGGAGTAACCGTTCAAGTGTGCTGTGTCAAAAATGTAGTCGAGTTCTTTAGTTATGCCGTTTGGACTTAGGGGTAATGTTTGTATTCTGTGTATCATGTGGTTAAATGATGCTATTTTGTGTTGGTATGAGTGGTTAGACGTATGTGGTATTGTGCGTTGTGTGTTTGTTGGTTTTCTGTAAATTTCAAATGTGAGTTTAGAATGTTCTTTCACTACGAGCAAGTCCAAAAATGGTAATTTGTTATCTTTTTCAATTTCATAAGTGAATTCTATGTTTTTATGTGCGTTGTTTAAGGTTTTTAGAGTGGGAGTTAAGAGATCTTTCTTTAAAATGCAAAACACATCATCAACGTATCTATACCAAACGGTAGGTAGTTGATCTTGCAATTGTTCTTCGAAATTTGCCATGAAGATTTCGCTCAGAAAAGGAGAAAGGGGTTACCCATAGGGGCGCCTTTTAATTGTTTGAAATGTTCATTTCTGAAGGAAAAGTAATTTTCTTCCATACAAAGTTGTGTTAGTTTTATGTATGATCGTACTTTTTCCTCCATGTTATGTCGTCATTTTGAAAAAGTAACCACTTTTCTAATAAATTGATCGTATCTTTTACTGGAATTGAAGGGAAGAGGGATTTGACGTCAAAAGATACTAAAATTTCATCTTCTTTTATGTCTGTGTTTTGGACAAGCTCTGTGAATTGTTGTGAGTTTTTAATTGATCTACTTGGGAATTGTTTGGGCATGTTTTGAAATTGTTTAACTAACCATTTTGCAATTTTGTGCGTGGGTGATCCTATCGCTGAAATGATTTCACGCATTTCATTTCCCGGTTTATGAACTTTTGGAAGACCTTTGATTGTAGGTAACGAAGGATTTGACTCTCTAAGATTGTTAATTTCATTCCCAAATGATAATTTACATTCCTTGAGCGTTTTCTCCACACGTCTAACCATTCCCGGAAGGGGATCTGATCGCTGTTTTCTGTAGGGGCCATTATTTAATTTTTTCTATCATGGTGTTTTCATAGTCCTTTTTATCTATTATTACTGTACAATTTCCTTTGTCCGATCTCAAATAATAGACCGGTTTTTGTTTTAATTCCTGGAGTATGTTGTGTTCTTGTGTGTTTTGTTTGTTTTTTGTCGTGTTTGTGTTTTTGAGGATATTGGCTGTTTCTGTTCTGATTTCTTGTATTTGTGATGTGTGTAAGTTGTTAGTGTTGATTGCTGTCTCTATGTCAATGATGGTTCGTGTATTGTCAGGATTTGAATCTATTGCGTAATTGAGTCCTTTGTTAAGTAATTTTAGTTGTTCTTCTGTGAATTGTTCTGGAGAACGGTTTATTACTAATCCTTGTATATCTTGAACTGTGTTTAATTTTTAGGAATTTTATATTGAGACTTTTTAGTTTTTTGAATTTTTTGTCAAGTAATTTTCTTTTCCTTTCTGATTCGCAACGTTCCGCGACTGTTACTTTGGTGAGAAACATTGGAAAGCTATCTGGGTACTGTTTTGCTAATTTTAAATGTAGCGAATAACATTCTAATGTTTTTGTGTTAAGTTTACCGTGTAATGCTTTAATACTTCTACGCAATAGATCCATTTCCATTTTTTTAATTATTTGGGTATTCGTAGCAGTTTTGACAATTACCTTGTGACTTATTGGTGTGATCCTTTGTCGAGAACACCGCGTTAAGAACGCGATATCCTTGTGCAGACCTGCGATGTTTTTCTTCAACTCGATGAACTTATTCGGCTCCGATTTAGGCTTGGTTGCCATTTTTCACTTTCACTTTTTTTAAACACTATTTTTTAAAAAAACTTCTTTGAGCGTATTAGTAGAACGATTGTGATTGGGAAACTAGGAGAATTTAAAATTTAACACTTCATTTGATCACTTTTTAAAAAATAAAAAATTAAACCTTGAAACACTTTTTTAAATTTTCGCTAGAATTCGCGAGCAAATTCCATTTAATTCCACTATGAGCTTATCTTTTGACAGATAGGCCTATTTCGTCTGCTACTTACAGACTTCTTCAGTGTCGAGTGCTCGACTTGAAGGAAACATCATAGTAGGTCTAGTATTTATAGTAAGTTTGTCGGTACCGCGGTATGTGAGGTAGGGGTGGGTAGAGAAGTTCTTGAGTGTGTTTATGTGTTTGTTCATATACCTGAGGTGTTGTTTGATACCCACAAGGTTATTCATTATTACTTCGTTTGAAGTTAGTCAAAATGGTGTGTTGTTGTGTAGTGAGTTGTTTTTGTGTGAAGGTATAAATTTAAACAGCCACGAATATCCGTTTCCTTGATCCTTGTTAAGCAATTTTTTGGAATTTTGTTTGTGGATTGCTATGCTTTCCGCTACATTTAGTTTCCAGGGGTTTGTGATATGTCTTAAGATTTGTATGTTATTTAAGTTTAAAAAATGTTCTTCATTGAATATATGTTCAGCTACTTTTGATTTAAAATGGTGTATGATCCCTTTGTCAGTGTCTTTGTTTGCTTTAGTGACTTCTGCAATGTGTTCTTTGAATCGAATATTGAGATTACGTTTAGTTTGTCCAATGTAGATTTTGCCGCAATGGTCACAAGTTATTTTGTAGACCCCGGATTTGTTTAGACTGTTAATGGGGTCTTTAGCCGACCCTAAGAGGGTTTTAAGTTGATTATTTTTACTAGTATAAACTATTTCAAAACCGAAGTTGCGTAGGATTGGTCGTAATTGTGTAGTGTGGTTATCGTATGTCATTGCTATTCTTTTAAGTTGGGGTTGTGTATCTGTTAATGTGGTGAGTGATTGTTTGTATTGTTTTTGTGTTTTTTGTTGATTACGTTTTGTATTAGTTTTCGGGAGTAACCGTTCAAGTGTGCTGTGTCAAAAATGTAGTCGAGTTCTTTAGTTATGCCGTTTGGACTTAGGGGTAATGTTTGTATTCTGTGTATCATGTGGTTAAATGATGCTATTTTGTGTTGGTATGAGTGGTTAGACGTATGTGGTATTGTGCGTTGTGTGTTTGTTGGTTTTCTGTAAATTTCAAATGTGAGTTTAGAATGTTCTTTCACTACGAGCAAGTCCAAAAATGGTAATTTGTTATCTTTTTCAATTTCATAAGTGAATTCTATGTTTTTATGTGCGTTGTTTAAGGTTTTTAGAGTGGGAGTTAAGAGATCTTTCTTTAAAATGCAAAACACATCATCAACGTATCTATACCAAACGGTAGGTAGTTGATCTTGCAATTGTTCTTCGAAATTTGCCATGAAGATTTCGCTCAGAAAAGGAGAAAGGGGGTTACCCATAGGGGCGCCTTTTAATTGTTTGAAATGTTCATTTCTGAAGGAAAAGTAATTTTCTTCCATACAAAGTTGTGTTAGTTTTATGTATGATCGTACTTTTTTCCTCCATGTTATGTCGTCATTTTGAAAAAGTAACCACTTTTCTAATAAATTGATCGTATCTTTTACTGGAATTGAAGGGAAGAGGGAACAAAACACACAAGAACACAACATACTCCAGGAATTAAAACAAAAACCGGTCTATTATTTGAGATCGGACAAAGGAAATTGTACAGTAATAATAGATAAAAGGACTATGAAAACACCATGATAGAAAAATTAAATAATGGCCCCTACAGAAAACAGCGATCAGATCCCCTTCCGGGAATGGTTAGACGTGTGGAGAAAACGCTCAAGGAATGTAAATTATCATTTGGGAATGAAATTAACAATCTTAGAAGTCAAATCCTTCGTTACCTACAATCAAGGTCTTCCAAAAGTTCATAAACCGGGAAATGAAATGCGTGAAATCATTTCAGCGATAGGATCACCCACGCACAAAATTGCAAAATGGTTAGTTAAACAATTTCAAAACATGCCCAAACAATTCCCAAGTAGATCAATTAAAAACTCACAACAATTCACAGAGCTTGTCCAAAACACAGACATAAAAGAAGATGAAATTTTAGTATCTTTTGACGTCAAGTCCCTCTTCCCTTCAATTCCAGTAAAAGATACGATCAATTTATTAGAAAAGTGGTTACTTTTTTCAAAATGACGACATAACATGGAGGAAAAAAGTACGATCATACATAAAACTAACACAACTTTGTATGGAAGAAAATTACTTTTCCTTCAGAAATGAACATTTCAAACAATTAAAAGGCGCCCCTATGGGTAACCCCTTTCTCCTTTTCTGAGCGAAATCTTCATGGCAAATTTCGAAGAACAATTGCAAGATCAACTACCTACCGTTTGGTATAGATACGTTGATGATGTGTTTTGCATTTTAAAGAAAGATCTCTTAACTCCCACTCTAAAACCTTAAACAACGCACATAAAAACATAGAATTCACTTATGAAATTGAAAAAGATAACAAATTACCATTTTTGGACTTGCTCGTAGTGAAAGAACATTCTAAACTCACATTTGAAATTTACAGAAAACCAACAAACACACAACGCACAATACCACATACGTCTAACCACTCATACCAACACAAAATAGCATCATTTAACCACATGATACACAGAATACAAACATTACCCCTAAGTCCAAACGGCATAACTAAAGAACTCGACTACATTTTTGACACAGCACACTTGAACGGTTACTCCCGAAAACTAATACAAAACGTAATCAACAAAAAACACAAAAACAATACAAACAATCACTCACCACATTAACAGATACACAACCCCAACTTAAAAGAATAGCAATGACATACGATAACCACACTACACAATTACGACCAATCCTACGCAACTTCGGTTTTGAAATAGTTTATACTAGTAAAAATAATCAACTTAAAACCCTCTTAGGGTCGGCTAAAGACCCCATTAACAGTCTAAACAAATCCGGGGTCTACAAAATAACTTGTGACCATTGCGGCAAAATCTACATTGGACAAACTAAACGTAATCTCAATATTCGATTCAAAGAACACATTGCAGAAGTCACTAAAGCAAACAAAGACACTGACAAAGGGATCATACACCATTTTAAATCAAAAGTAGCTGAACATATATTCAATGAAGAACATTTTTTAAACTTAAATAACATACAAATCTTAAGACATATCACAAACCCCTGAAACTAAATGTAGCGGAAAGCATAGCAATCCACAAACAAAATTCCAAAAAATTGCTTAACAAGGATCAAGGAAACGGATATTCGTGGCTGTTTAAATTTATACCTTCACACAAAAACAACTCACTACACAACAACACACCATTTTGACTAACTTCAAACGAAGTAATAATGAATAACCTTGTGGGTATCAAACAACATCTCAGGTATATGAACAAACACATAAACACACTCAAGAACTTCTCTACCCACCCCTACCTCACATACCGCGGTACCGACAAACTTACTATAAATACTAGACCTACTATGATGTTTCCTTCAAGTCGAGCACTCGACACTGAAGAAGTCTGTAAGTAGCAGACGAAATAGGCCTATCTGTCAAAAGATAAGCTCATAGTGGAATTAAATGGAATTTGCTCGCGAATTCTAGCGAAAATTTAAAAAAGTGTTTCAAGGTTTAATTTTTTATTTTTTAAAAAGTGATCAAATGAAGTGTTAAATTTTAAATTCTCCTAGTTTCCCAATCACAATCGTTCTACTAATACGCTCAAAGAAGTTTTTTTTAAAAAATAGTGTTTAAAAAAAGTGAAAGTGAAAAATGGCAACCAAGCCTAAATCGGAGCCGAATAAGTTCATCGAGTTGAAGAAAAACATCGCAGGTCTGCACAAGGATATCGCGTTCTTAACGCGGTGTTCTCGACAAAGGATCACACCAATAAGTCACAAGGTAATTGTCAAAACTGCTACGAATACCCAAATAATTAAAAAATGGAAATGGATCTATTGCGTAGAAGTATTAAAGCATTACACGGTAAACTTAACACAAAAACATTAGAATGTTATTCGCTACATTTAAAATTAGCAAAACAGTACCCAGATAGCTTTCCAATGTTTCTCACCAAAGTAACAGTCGCGGAACGTTGCGAATCAGAAAGGAAAAGAAAATTACTTGACAAAAATTCAAAAAACTAAAAAGTCTCAATATAAAATTCCTAAAAATTAAACACAGTTCAAGATATACAAGGATTAGTAATAAACCGTTCCCCAGAACAATTCACAGAAGAACAACTAAAATTACTTAACAAAGGACTCAATTACGCAATAGATTCAAATCCTGACAATACACGAACCATCATTGACATAGAGACAGCAATCAACACTAACAACTTACACACATCACAAATACAAGAAATCAGAACAGAAACAGCCAATATCCTCAAAAACACAAACACGACAAAAAACAAACAAAACACACAAGAACACAACATACTCCAGGAATTAAACAAAAACCGGTCTATTATTTGAGATCGGACAAAGGAAATTGTACAGTAATAATAGATAAAAAGGACTATGAAAACACCATGATAGAAAAAATTAAATAATGGCCCCTACAGAAAACAGCGATCAGATCCCCTTCCGGGAATGGTTAGACGTGTGGAGAAAACGCTCAAGGAATGTAAATTATCATTTGGGAATGAAATTAACAATCTTAGAGAGTCAAATCCTTCGTTACCTACAATCAAAGGTCTTCCAAAAGTTCATAAACCGGGAAATGAAATGCGTGAAATCATTTCAGCGATAGGATCACCCACGCACAAAATTGCAAAATGGTTAGTTAAACAATTTCAAAACATGCCCAAACAATTCCCAAGTAGATCAATTAAAAACTCACAACAATTCACAGAGCTTGTCCAAAACACAGACATAAAAGAAGATGAAATTTTAGTATCTTTTGACGTCAAATCCCTCTTCCCTTCAATTCCAGTAAAAGATACGATCAATTTATTAGAAAAGTGGTTACTTTTTCAAAATGACGACATAACATGGAGGAAAAAAGTACGATCATACATAAAACTAACACAACTTTGTATGGAAGAAAATTACTTTTCCTTCAGAAATGAACATTTCAAACAATTAAAAGGCGCCCCTATGGGTAACCCCCTTTCTCCTTTTCTGAGCGAAATCTTCATGGCAAATTTCGAAGAACAATTGCAAGATCAACTACCTACCGTTTGGTATAGATACGTTGATGATGTGTTTTGCATTTTAAAGAAAGATCTCTTAACTCCCACTCTAAAACCTTAAACAACGCACATAAAAACATAGAATTCACTTATGAAATTGAAAAAGATAACAAATTACCATTTTTGGACTTGCTCGTAGTGAAAGAACATTCTAAACTCACATTTGAAATTTACAGAAAACCAACAAACACACAACGCAAAATACCACATACGTCTAACCACTCATACCAACACAAAATAGCGTCATTTAACCACATTATACACAGAATACAAACATTACCCCTAAGTCCAAACGGCATAACTAAAGAACTCGACTACATTTTTGACACAGCACACTTGAATGGTTACTCCCGAAAACTAATACAAAACGTAATCAACAAAAAAACACAATAACAATACAAACAATCACTCACCACATTAACAGATACACAACCCCAACTTAAAAGAATAGCAATGACATACGATAACCACACAACACAATTACGACCAATCCTACGCAACTTCGGTTTTGAAATAGTTTATACTAGTAAAAATAATCAACTTAAAACCCTCTTAGGTCGGCTAAAGACCCCATTAACAGTCTAAACAAATCCGGGTCTACAAAATAACTTGTGACCATTGCGGCAAAATCTACATTGGACAAACTAAACGTAATCTCAATATTCGATTCAAAGAACACATTGCAGAAGTCACTAAAGCAAACAAAGACACTGACAAAGGGATCATACACCATTTTAAATCAAAAGTAGCTGAACATATATTCAATGAAGAACATTTTTTAAACTTAAATAACATACAAATCTTAAGACATATCACAAACCCCTGAAACTAAATGTAGCGGAAAGCATAGCAATCCACAAACAAAATTCCAAAAAATTGCTTAACAAGGATCAAGGAAACGGATATTCGTGGCTGTTTAAATTTATACCTTCACACAAAAACAACTCACTACACAACAACACACCATTTTGACTAACTTCAAACGAAGTAATAATGAATAACCTTGTGGGTATCAAACAACACCTCAGGTATATGAACAAACACATAAACACACTCAAGAACTTCTCTACCCACCCCTACCTCACATACCGCGGTACCGACAAACTTACTATAAATACTAGACCTACTATGATGTTTCCTTCAAGTCGAGCACTCGACACTGAAGAAGTCTGTAAGTAGCAGACGAAATAGGCCTCATCTGTCAAAAGATAAGCTCATAGTGGAATTAAATGGAATTTGCTCGCGATTTCTAGCGAAAATTTAAAAAAGTGTTTCAAGGTTTAATTTTTTATTTTTTAAAAAGTGATCAAATGAAGTGTTAAATTTTAAATTCTCCTAGTTTCCCAATCACAATCGTTCTACTAATACGCTCAAAAAAGTTTTTTTTAAAAAAAAAATAGTGTTTAAAAAAAAAGTGAAAGTGAAAAATGGCAACCAAGCCTAAATCGGAGCCGAATAAGTTCATCGAGTTGAAGAAAAACATCGCAGGTCTGCACAAGGATATCGCGTTCTTAACGCGGTGTTCTCGACAAAGGATCACACCAATAAGTCACAAGGTAATTGTCAAAACTGCTACGAATACCCAAATAATTAAAAAATGGAAATGGATCTATTGCGTAGAAGTATTAAAGCATTACACGGTAAACTTAACACAAAAACATTAGAATGTTATTCGCTACATTTAAAATTAGCAAAACAGTACCCAGATAGCTTTCCAATGTTTCTCACCAAAGTAACAGTCGCGGAACGTTGCGAATCAGAAAGGAAAAGAAAATTACTTGACAAAAAATTCAAAAAACTAAAAAAGTCTCAATATAAAATTCCTAAAAAATTAAACACAGTTCAAGATATACAAGGATTAGTAATAAACCGTTCCCCAGAACAATTCACAGAAGAACAACTAAAATTACTTAACAAAGGACTCAATTACGCAATAGATTCAAATCCTGACAATACACGAACCATCATTGACATAGAGACAGCAATCAACACTAACAACTTACACACATCACAAATACAAGAAATCAGAACAGAAACAGCCAATATCCTCAAAAACACAAACACGACAAAAAACAAACAAAACACACAAGAACACAACATACTCCAGGAATTAAAACAAAAACCGGTCTATTTATTTGAGATCGGACAAAGGAAATTGTACAGTAATAATAGATAAAAAGGACTATGAAAACACCATGATAGAAAAAATTAAATAATGGCCCCTACAGAAAACAGCGATCAGATCCCCTTCCGGGAATGGTTAGACGTGTGGAGAAAACGCTCAAGGAATGTAAATTATCATTTGGGAATGAAATTAACAATCTTAGAGAGTCAAATCCTTCGTTACCTACAATCAAAGGTCTTCCAAAAGTTCATAAACCGGGAAATGAAATGCGTGAAATCATTTCAGCGATAGGATCACCCACGCACAAAATTGCAAAATGGTTAGTTAAACAATTTCAAAACATGCCCAAACAATTCCCAAGTAGATCAATTAAAAACTCACAACAATTCACAGAGCTTGTCCAAAACACAGACATAAAAGAAGATGAAATTTTAGTATCTTTTGACGTCAAATCCCTCTTCCCTTCAATTCCAGTAAAAGATACGATCAATTTATTAGAAAAGTGGTTACTTTTTCAAAATGACGACATAACATGGAGGAAAAAAGTACGATCATACATAAAACTAACACAACTTTGTATGGAAGAAAATTACTTTTCCTTCAGAAATGAACATTTCAAACAATTAAAAGGCGCCCCTATGGGTAACCCCTTTCTCCTTTTCTGAGCGAAATCTTCATGGCAAATTTCGAAGAACAATTGCAAGATCAACTACCTACCGTTTGGTATAGATACGTTGATGATGTGTTTTGCATTTTAAAGAAAGATCTCTTAACTCCCACTCTAAAAACCTTAAACAACGCACATAAAAACATAGAATTCACTTATGAAATTGAAAAAGATAACAAATTACCATTTTTGGACTTGCTCGTAGTGAAAGAACATTCTAAACTCACATTTGAAATTTACAGAAAACCAACAAACACACAACGCACAATACCACATACGTCTAACCACTCATACCAACACAAAATAGCATCATTTAACCACATGATACACAGAATACAAACATTACCCCTAAGTCCAAACGGCATAACTAAAGAACTCGACTACATTTTTGACACAGCACACTTGAACGGTTACTCCCGAAAACTAATACAAAACGTAATCAACAAAAAAACACAAAAACAATACAAACAATCACTCACCACATTAACAGATACACAACCCCAACTTAAAAGAATAGCAATGACATACGATAACCACACTACACAATTACGACCAATCCTACGCAACTTCGGTTTTGAAATAGTTTATACTAGTAAAAATAATCAACTTAAAACCCTCTTAGGGTCGGCTAAAGACCCCATTAACAGTCTAAACAAATCCGGGGTCTACAAAATAACTTGTGACCATTGCGGCAAAATCTACATTGGACAAACTAAACGTAATCTCAATATTCGATTCAAAGAACACATTGCAGAAGTCACTAAAGCAAACAAAGACACTGACAAAGGGATCATACACCATTTTAAATCAAAAGTAGCTGAACATATATTCAATGAAGAACATTTTTTAAACTTAAATAACATACAAATCTTAAGACATATCACAAACCCCTGAAACTAAATGTAGCGGAAAGCATAGCAATCCACAAACAAAATTCCAAAAAATTGCTTAACAAGGATCAAGGAAACGGATATTCGTGGCTGTTTAAATTTATACCTTCACACAAAAACAACTCACTACACAACAACACACCATTTTGACTAACTTCAAACGAAGTAATAATGAATAACCTTGTGGGTATCAAACAACACCTCAGGTATATGAACAAACACATAAACACACTCAAGAACTTCTCTACCCACCCCTACCTCACATACCGCGGTACCGACAAACTTACTATAAATACTAGACCTACTATGATGTTTCCTTCAAGTCGAGCACTCGACACTGAAGAAGTCTGTAAGTAGCAGACGAAATAGGCCTATCTGTCAAAAGATAAGCTCATAGTGGAATTAAATGGAATTTGCTCGCGAATTCTAGCGAAAATTTAAAAAAGTGTTTCAAGGTTTAATTTTTTATTTTTTAAAAAGTGATCAAATGAAGTGTTAAATTTTAAATTCTCCTAGTTTCCCAATCACAATCGTTCTACTAATACGCTCAAAGAAGTTTTTTTTAAAAAATAGTGTTTAAAAAAAGTGAAAGTGATTATATTATTGTTTTATTGGTTTTTCTTCAAAGATGATTTGAACATTACTTGTTGTTTTTCAAATCCGTTTGTCTTTAACTCGTTTTCGAATAAATCTTCTCTATTTTCCTAACTCAGGAGCAATAACTATTAGTCAAGCAAAATTAAAAGCTGACAGCTCTTATTAAAACAACATCAAGCAGCAAATAGTGACAATGGCAACGAAAAATAAAATGCATTAGTTTTGGAAAACTTCAATAGATTTAACAAAAATGTTCAGGATATATCAAATCAAGGTTTAAGTGAAGTACTGCTATCGCTGAGAATGAACGAAAACTTGCTTAAGCACGAAACCACAGAACTCTACACTTTAACACTTTTCAACATTTCTTGCATTTCAGGATCAACCGAATGAAGATCATATATAATAGATACGAATGATTGTATTTTTTTTTCATTTACATAAATATGTACACTATCATATAAATATTTCATGGTGATACAAGGGACCGTCAGGGCACCCAATTGAAGCATTCTGGATGGGGAGAGTAAGAATGCCAACCATTGCTAACAGTTTGTGGATAGAAGTCGGACTCTTCTACCCACCTATTGGGGCATCCTTATGTTAAATAGCTTGCTCTTTTCATCAATTGTTCAATCTTGTTGTTGAAAGGAGATTCTTTATATTCCTGTGGAAACGTAGAAGTGATGTTGCCTATCAATCCACCCAATACGTTTCTGGCTCTTCATACAATGACTTGATAAGGATAATCAGTGGTTATTACAGCTTGATCAACTCTAACGGAGAGGAGATCCCATTGCTGTCGGACTTAGTCTCCGTGCTTCAATGAGTGGTAGTAAATATCATACATCATCATACAATTACAAAAGCCACTATACAAATGTAAAACTGGAACAGGCATTGCAAGCTCTCAATTTATAACTTTTGAAATGCATTTATTACAATGAATTGAGACCAGGAAATACGCAAATTGTGATAAGCAATATACTTATTGTTTTTATTCCTTTATTATAGAGATTTTCAGTCTTGGGCTGGTTCATCTCCCGTCGTAGTCACTCAAATACCTTTTGGGCTATTTTCGTAACTTGTCCGGGGGTGAGATTCAAACTCGTGACTTTGGCGTGCGAGGTATGGATGTTATCCACTACGCCGGAGTCGCCCCTATTTGCAATAAATTTGAAATGTCATCCCGGCATTGAATCGCAAATTTTCTGTGACGTACTTTCTATTGAATGTTTCAAGTGTACCATGGATAATCCCTCACAATTTCATCGTACTAGATTTGTAATTTTCTTCAAGAAAAAATAAACAGAATGAACCCTTCAGAAACCGAAACAAATACTACTACATATGTTGGTTACTGGCAAAAAATAAGCTACTTAAATTTTATAAGGTGCATAAAACATTGCAAATAAATCACTTTACCATGAGTGAGCCGTCTGAAACATGAAAAGAAATGAAGAAAAGAGCAAACGAAAAACTGTTAGGTTTATGCATATATTGCTTTTTAGGACGTTCAACTTGCTTGTTGCAAATATTAGTTTCAGTAGTTAAAACCCGAACTAATCCACCGATGGTGAGACTGAACACTTCTTACAAATCACACAAAATATCATGTATTCTGTTTATAAAATGAACTATTGGACAATCCTAACCGTAAATTTCTATTATCGATATTCTGGTTAAATACATGTTCATTGAAAATTGTGCAGTTATAGTAAATAGAGACTTTGTGTAATTTTTAAATATACTCGTTGAAGTTCAAAATCAGAAAAGACCAATCGATCCTGCTCTAATTCTATAGAGCCTATAGTGTCGCATCTAGTGCGCTGAATGATGCATCTGACGCGCCATGCGACCCATCAGATGCGACACTATAGAATGCAAGCGGCATTCACTGGTGAGAGTGGTCTTGTCCGGTTTTGAACTACAACAAGTATAATTTCATCTCACAATTTATGTGCTCTCATGTATTGTTTTTGTCATATCTCAATGAAGGGTTTTCCTACCATAATGATCCAGCGACACTGGTTGGAGCCACTGCAAGACTGATCGGTTCTGGAGGAATTCCTGCGTCGGAGACCTCCCTGTCAGAGTAGGCTAGATCCATCACCGGGGACTAGTTGAGTAGAATAAGTCGTAGCAAGGGTTTCGGGTCGTCGGGGCGCCAGCGAACCGGACGCTAGACTCCACCGGAATCGCTGAGCAGCAACAGCAGAAGAATCGGTTTCGGGAGAAGTTCCGCCGCCGGGGAACTCTTCGTCAGCGTAGAGTAGCCCACCGTTGGGGACTACTTGAGTCGACTGCGTCAATAAGGGGGAGCTAAACGGTTCTGGAAATGGGAGCTAAATGGCTCACCGTGTTCGATTTCGGGAGAACAACCACAGCCGGGGAATCCTCTGTCAGAGTAGGGTTCACCCACCGTCGGGAGTTGTTCGAGTCGATTGCGTCGAGGTGTGCGAGCTGAATTGCTCAGAAAGTGGGAGTAAGTAAGGTGGGATATAAACGGCTCAAGAATGGAGCAAATGGAGATTAAAGCAGAGTGTTCCACGCTGGTGACCGCGAAGGAGAGTACGTCATGACGGCCTCTACATCCGTACATTTCTCGATGGGAACATGAAATAGCCTCCAGCGAGAGCTGAGAAAATGAAAGAAGTGCATGAGCACATAGCCAACCCCCCCCCACCACCCGAAGTTGTCGCTTCACGGTGGGCCTGGGTGGAGAAGGCAGACGGACGCATAAGGTTGTTTTTAGTGGTTGGGTACGGGTTCCATCATC
>JASCZW010016822.1:0-18021 GCA_034211315.2 Aedes japonicus | reverse complement strand
AATAGTTATTCAATAAAACATTAAATACAAACTTTAGGTATGATGTTTTATTCTTATTTTTGTTTTCTTATTATTTTATATTTTATATATTTGCTATTTATATATTTTAAATATATTATTTTATGTATATTAAATTATATATTTTATATATTTTATACATATACATATATATATATATATATATATATATATATATATATATATATATATATATATATATATATATATATATATATATATATATGTATATATATATATATATATACATATATATATATATATATATATATATATATATATATATATATATATATATATATATATATATATATATATATATACTAGCTGAACCCGGTGCGAGCCCTGCAACGCATGCGACTAAATGAATGAAAAATTAATAGAATTGGCGCGTTTATGGTTTTTGTTCTGAATGAATCTGGTTAAAATATTTTTGTTTGTTTGTTGATTAATGCAAAAAAAAAAGCCTTGTGTTATTAACTTAACCCTTGAACCAGTAATTTCTACCGGTTTGCTTTCTGCGTAGAAGCATTTCAAAGACAAATGAAGCCGTATCCTATCAGTTTGTACGTAATTTTCTCTTGCAATTCTTGACTAAAACGTGGTTCAAACTTCTATCAGAATATACATCTTACCCGAGAAATACACATTTTGTTTTTAAGTTGCATGGATAATACTCATGTTTTGGTTCAAATGTCTATTTCATTGGTTTTAGAACCCTCTTTCACCCTCTCCAGAGGGACGGCGTCTTAAACCACCTAAGAAAAAATCCTGCCCTAAAACCCCCACATGCTAAAGTTGGTTCCATTTGAAGAACTCCAATTTCAAGAACTCGAGCTTTGCAGAAATTTGTGTTTCATTTGTACGGAAGTCCTCCCCTTCCAGGCGGGGAAGGAGCTTCGAACCATCATAAGAACCTTCTCTGGCCTCAACAACCTCTACATGTAAGTTTTTATAATAGTAGGTATGATTCTCATGTTTGGTTGAGATTTGTGTCTAATTTTCATGAGAGCATACCCCTTCCAGAGAGGGGAGGAATCTCGAACCTCCATAGAAACATTTCTTGGTTCCGAAAACCCCACATCCAAAATTTGGTTCCACTTGTTTGATTAGTTCTCGAGTTATGCAGGAATTCGTGTTTCATTGGTGTGGAGCACCCCTTTCAGATGCGGGAGGGGTCTCAAACCATCATAAGATCCTTTCTCGACTCCAAAAATCCCTCCATAAAAATAGTCATACCTGTAGGGATAAGTCTCATGTTTGGCTCGAATTCGTGGTTCATTTATATGAGAGCCCCTTCTTTCAAAGAGAAGGGGAGGTCTCAAACCACCGTAGAAACATTTCTTGCCTACAAATCCTCCACATGCCATATTTAGTTCCATTTGTTTGATAAGTTCTTGAGTTATGCAGAAAATAGTTTTTCATTTGCATGGGAACCCCCCTTTCTAAAGGCGGAAGGGGTGTCGAACTATCATAAGATCCTTTCCCGGACCCAAAACCCCTGCATACAAATTTGCATGACGGTAGGGATAGTTCTCATGTTTGGTTTAAATTTGTGTTTCGTATGTATGGTAGCCCCCTTTTCAGAGTACGGAGCGGTCTTAAATTACCATAACAACATTTCTTGCCTTCAAAAACTCACCCATACCAATTTTGGTTCCCTTTGCTTGATTAGTTCTCGAGTTATGCAGGAATTTGTTTTCATTTGCATGGGATCCCACTCTTTCTGGAGGCAGGAAGGCTCTCGAACTATCATAAGATGCTTTCCCGGACCCAAAAACCACTGAATACAAATTTGCAAAGCAGTAGGTATAGTTCTCATGTTTGGTTGAAATTTGTGTTTCATTTGTATGAGAGCTCCCATTTTTAGAGGGAGGAGGGGCTTTGAACCATCATAAAAACATTTCATGCCTTAAAAAACTCGTCCATTCAAATTTGGTTCCATTTGCTTGATTAGTTCTCTAGTTATGCCGAAATTTGGGTTCCATTTGTTTGAGAGCACCCCCCCCTCCGACTTCCTCCCCATATTGGAAAATGTGGGAGTTTTATACCTATTTTCTGACAACTGAATGAAAGAGTCACCCCCTAAGCCGTTCCCTACCCTACATAGGAAAAAAGAAATTAAAGAGGAAGATAATGGGGAGGCAGAGGACGGAGAAAAACATGACGTAAAAGAAGATGACGGAAAGGAAGATTACTAAGAAAAAGACGATGGAAATGAAGATAATGAATGGACTTGAATATACAAGTTCCCAACCCAGCCATCATCACAAACTCAGATTGTAACAATCTTCAATCATTATTCGGACCACATCAGCAGATATAGTACAAAGCAATCCACAAACATGAACCCAATTGGTAGCCTCATCATATTAGTTAGCAAACATTTTTCAGGCATTATTCGGCCCACATCAATACTAAGTAACAAACACCAGATCCAGCGGTCATTCCTCCAGTATGATGAATCAACAGAAACAGAAACCATCAACGACAATCCTAGTGACAACACCCTGAAACCGCACATAATATTTGAGCTGCATCAGCAGTGAACATCCGGACAATAAAAAACGACGACGACCGACCTTTGGACCACTATCGACAGGTATGATGATAATATGTCAGCACCTTATTAGTAAGCACAGGGTAGCCCTAAGAATCGAATAAATAAAAATATTCATTAGTAAAGGGTGTCCACGATGAAATTGCCACACTATGAAATTGCTCTAACTTTTTAACCGTTGGGTAGAATTTAATGAAAATTTGGGTGGATTTAGTTCATAGTGCATTATTTACATTTAAAGTCCTGTGATCAAAACTCGCGGAAATGGAGTCGAAAGAACAGCTCGTGCGTGATAAAATCTTGCGCATTCATCACGAGAACAAGGATCTCTCGCATCGTTCCATCGCTAAAACGTTGGGAATTGCGAATTCCACGATGTCGCGTGTGATTAAGCGGTTCGAGGATCGGATCGGAAGCCCAGAAGTGAAGGAAAAAGTATTTCGTACAACACCAAAAATCACAACCGCGTAGTTGGGGCCTTCAACCGAAATCCGAACGCCTCCGTTCGGGATGTGGCTAAGAAGCTGCACCTAAGCCGAAGTTTTGTCCAGAAGGCCAAAACTAAGGCTGGGCTTCGAACGTTCAAGGTACAAAAGGCCCCTAATCGAGACGAGAAGCAGAACAAGTCCGCCAAAACCCGTGCCAGGAAGTTGTACCTCAACATGCTGACGAAAGTTGAATGCTGCATCATGGACGATGAAACATATGTGAAGGCCGACTTCAAACAGATCCCCGGCAACCTGTTTTTCACGGCCAAGGATAAGTTCCAGCGTTCGGAGCATCCGCACTCAGAAGATGTCCAAATTTGCGAAGAAATTCCTGGTTTGGCAAGCCATCTGCACGTGCGGGAAGCGGAGTGCACCTTTCGTGACCCAGGACACGATGAACGGACAGGTGTACATAAAAGAGTGCCTCCAGAAGCGGCTGCTTCCTCTCCTGAAAGGCCCACAACGTCCCAACAATCTTCTGGCCGGATTTGGCCTCATGCCACTACTCAAGGACGTGCTGAAGTGGTATGCGGACAATAAGGTCAATTTCGTGCCGAAAATGTTCAACCCTCCCAACACTCCGGAGCTCCGCCCCATCGAGAAGTACTGGGCGATTATGAAGCAGCACCTTCTTAAACAACCAAAGGTAGTGAAGACAGTCGAGGAACTGAAGAAAGTATGGGTTTACATGCAAAAAACGGTTGATGCACAGGTTGTGCACAATCTTATGGCCGGGGTTAAGGCCAAGGTGCGGGCATTTGCGTATGGACTGTAAATAAAATACGAGTAAAATGGTAAAATGAAGTTTAATAGTTATTTCTCAATCCCTGAAAATTTGATGACAATCGGATGAAAACTCGAATTTTGCGAATCAATTTTGTGTGTAGCAATTTCATCGTGGACACCCTTTAGTTAAGTGCAGGTGTTATAAAAAAACTCCGTTCGAGTGAGTCAGATCCTAACTTACATGATGGTGAAAAAGGTGATGGAGAGAAAGATGGTGGAGAAGAAGATGATAGAAGAGAAGATGATGGAGAGGAAGATAACGAAAAGGAAGAAAACGAAGAAGAGTATGACGAAATGGAAGATGTAGAAAAGAATAAAACGAAAAAAATCATGACCATGATGAAAATGGCGGAGAAAATGATGATGCAGAGGAAAATAACTGAGCAAAATATGATGGAGAGGCACATAATGCAAAGGAGGAAAACAAAGAAGAGAATGAAGAAAAGGAAGATGAAGGAGATAGAGGAAACGAAGAAAAACATGATGGAGAGGAAGATGACAGAGAAGAAGATGACGGAAAAGAAGAACAAATGTTGAAGAAAAATACAAGAAAAAGAAGGAAACAAATGAAATGAAGATAGTGATAAAACCAAAGAACATGATGAAAACCAATAAGGGGGAAGACATTGCAATTGTTCGAAAAATATGTGAATATTTAAGAAAATAGAACAAAAAAACAAGAGAAAGTGCCAACGGATTTGAGCCAAAAGAAGGATCTGCAACTAAAGAAAAACAATACAAGGTACAGCCCCATTGGGTTTTTCGGAATGATGGCGTGGGACAACGCAACTATATGTAAGCCTTTCAGATTTTACAATTCAATATTCTTTGAATGAACCCTTTAAGGCCTCACATTTTTGAAGCGATATTATACAAGCAATTTGGTGTGTTCTGATTAAATTGATGCTCAAAAACATGGAAATGGTTGAAAAAAGTGGAATATATTTCTGTGCTAGGTCATCCAAACTATCAGAACTTCAAAAATTGAGATCTACAGTTAAAACAGTAGCTTTATCTCGTTTACAATGTTATGATACATACTCAAACATATTCAATGAACGCCCTGAAAGATCAACAAACATTATGAGAAAATCTTGGGTTATTCATGCCAAACAAACTAATATAACTTTGTACAGCTTTCACAGCTACTGTTACCATTGTAGACCACATGTTTTTTGAATGACCGTAAACGACTAATTATCGTATGATATCTGTGGACTTTTCAAAATATTCATTGAATATGTTTTTGTATTGCCTAAAAACTACTGTTACAACTGTGAATCTTAAGTTCTGAGAGCCAAGACTGTCTTGGATGACCTAAAGGATCAGAATGTTATAAAATATTGAAGGTTGACCTTCCAAAAGATTTATTGTATATGTTTGAATACATAAAGTCAACTCATATAGCCCAAAACGCTGCTGTTACATCTGGGGATCTTATGTTTTGAGCTTTAGGACAGTTTGAATGACCTAGAATATCCCAAGATTGTCTCCCGAGAAGTCTGTTGACCTTCTATACTATTCAATGAATATTATTTAATACAAATTGTTCCTTTGCGTACTCCAAAAACTCAAACTTTATGTTCTGAACTCAAGGAGAGCTTGGATGACCTCGATCAGTCCAGTTTATCTCGTAATGTTTGTATGCATTCTGAAATATTCAATCTGTAATCCTTACACACAGAAATCTGTATGAAAAAAATTATATGTGTGCGCGCGCTCGTGCGTGTGTGTGTCTGAGAGAAGAGAGAGAGAGAGAGAGTTCTTTTTCCGAGTTTTTCTTTTTTCACGCATTTCTGCACTTTTTCCTAAAAACCAGCATTACTTACTTCCTGATTTTTCAACCGATTTTCATTTTTGTCTCTAAGGTACACATGCAATATATTTTTTTTTGTTGACGTTATTTTGTTATTAATCATATGTTTAGCACTACTTTTTTTTTAAATCTAAAAAAAAGAGAAAAAAAAATTATGCAAATTTATAATTAGCGTTAACACTTTTACTCCTACAATATTTCAAAGTGTAGAAGATCGGTGTTTAATTAAATTTTGCTTCATTTGATGACACAATATTTGAAATTGGATCACATGCGTTGGAGATATTTCAGCTTAAGTAATTGTGATTTTGTTAATTTATTATAAAACCAACTTTTATTCATATCCCGAAAACTGTTCTACTTATTTTATTTTGACGGCTTTTTTGAACTCTGCATAAAATTTTACATTGGAAACATTAGTCGAACTATTAAGTTCATCACGTTTGATTGATTTTGTAAACTAGTGTTATGGGACTAAACTAGATTTAACAGAGAGGAACCGAATGATATGTTTTGAAGGTATCTCTGAAAACTGTGAGTCAAGTTCTACACTCTGATTCGTTATTTCAATAATGACGCCGATCATAATTTTGCCTCTAACCGCTGCGAGGACAGTAAATCGTAATCTCATCCACCATCTTGCCCATAAAGCGGAAAGTTGAACATGACTCAACAAGGCTCTGACCATGCGGCATATCATTGACACCCAACCCCAAGCTTAGGTCCATCCGTTAACCTTTATCCCAACATTACCGAGAATTTTTGTTACACTTTTTCGCCAGATCGACGCGAAAAGTTCTACGAACGTATTGCAGAATAAAAAAAATAAAAAAAACCGAACCTGGATCAGCAAATTTTCACCAAAAGGGGTCGAAAAGGTTTCTTTTACAACCGTTTTGAATAATTTGGCAGCAGCGCTATGCAACACCAATGCCAATGCCAACGCCAACGCAAAGGTTCAGTTCGAGTCCTCTGGTTTCTCTGGAAAAATATAAAAGAGATTTTGAAAAAGGTTCTGCAAACAGCATAAACATTTCGGGGCTGTGTACTCGGAACCTTTTTTTTTTTTTTGTTGCGAGTGAAACGGGCCGCTGCGGTCAAACTTTTAGGATCCTTATTGCTCCTGCTGATGTTGTGTTGTTTCCACATTATGTTAAGCTGCCTCGTTTTTTTGTTTTACGAGGGAAGGGTTAGAAGCGGGTCATGACAACGGCGATGTGTCCGTCCGAAGGAAGGGGGTGCTGAAAAAGAACCACCCGGTATGACCATGTTAGAGAAAATTTTCATTTATTTTCCTTAATTATTTGCGTATTTTTTACTGCGAGGGAGACTGAAACGGTCAGGTAGGAAACATATCTCGTAAAAGAAAGGGGTTTCACTGCTGCGTCGCGGAGACTTCTACGCCCGGAGCATGATTTGGGAAAAATGTGAAATTTGTTTCGATGTGGATGTTTTTCCCCGACCAGTGTGGAGATCCTCGCAAGGATGGAAATTGCGCAATTGTTTAAGGGAACGACAGGCGGCAATTTTTAAATCCACACGATTTAGCATAATTATGATAAATTACAAGGATATTTGTTGCACGGTGTTTGTTTAGCCATGGGAAATTAAACGAGCATAGGCTGGGCAATATCCGAGTGCTAATTGTATTTATATTGTTATTTTCTATGGGGTAATGTCAGTATCAAAAAAAGATCCTAGAGAAAAAAACGAAGAATTACTTAGCTTACCGATACTGTTTACTATTCTCGTGGTAGTTTTCTATTTGAACACTATGCCGAAGAAATCAATAGTGATTATGATTTAAATAAATAAGACCCATCAAGCAATAGTCTCGCCTACTGTTCTGGCGATTTTATCCTCCTATTTTTACATCTAAGCTGCCATTTTTATTACTGTACCTATTACCTTTATTTTTCTCTTCATAATTGCCCAGTAGTTTTCAATCGGTCTGAACTGAGGACACCTGTGTGGATTTATGGTTTCCGGAATAAACCGCAGTTGTCATTGCATCATTCACTAAAAATTTATGAGAACATCCTGTATCTGAGGAAGTACAGAAAGAAAAAATAAGTACCTAATTAATGGTGTAAAGCATTCTTTTCGAATATGGCACCCATCCATACGTATAGTTAAATTCTCGTTGATGAACGTTAAACATTTTTGTGTCTTCCTGGGATGTTCAAGGTTTTCCAAAATGTATCCAAAAAAAAAAATACGAACTTGAATCAACAGTTGTAACAGTAGTTTTTAAAACATATTTAATGAACCTTTGAGAAGGTCAACAGTCACTATCTGATAACATTGTGATGTTCTAAGTCATACAAACTGTCCTTGAGTCCAGAACGTAAGTTCTACAGTAGTAACTATAGCTTTCTGAACTATGCAAAGCTACGCTACGTATTTAACCATATGCAGTCAACATTGTCGAACGTTAAAAAAAACCAACATTTGGAGATAAACTGAGATGATCTAGATCATCCAAACTGATCCTTGAGTTCAGAACCAAAGATCTACAGTTGTAACAGTAGGATTTTGGTGTATGCAAAGGGACAATATGTATTAAACATTATTCATTGAACAGTTTGAAAGGTCATAATGCCCCAATCTTGGGATAGTTTAGGTCATCAAAACTGTACGAACGTTCAAAACATAAGAGCTTCTTTTTTTTGTAGAAGCGTAGAACTGAATTGAAGTTTTGTGGTAAAGATCTACATTGGTAGCAGTTTTTTTTTGGGTTTTGAAGGTGACCTAATGTATTCAATCATATTGAATGAATCTTTTGGATGGCCAACAGTCATTATTTTATAACTTTGTGATCCTCTATGAAATCGTAACAGTCCTGGAGTTTAGAACTTCAAGCCTACGGTAGTAATAGCAGCTTTATGGGCTGTACAAAGTTGCGCTACGTATTCAACCATATTCAATGAATACTTTCAAACATAAAAAAAAAACATTTCGAGCTAAACTGCGATAATCTAGGTCATTCAAACTGCCCTTGAGTTCAGAACATCGGATCTACAGTTGAAACAGTAGGGTTTTGGAGTATGCAAAGAGACAGTATGTATTTAACAATATTCATTTAATAGTTAGGAAGGTCAACAGACATAATGTGACAACCTTAGGATATTCCAGGTAACCCAAACTGTCCCTGAGTTCCGGTCTTAAGATCTACAGTTGTATCAATAGCTTTTTGGACTATATAAGGTGACAATGTACTCAAACATATTTAATGAACCTTCTGGAAGGTCAACAGTCATTCTTCTTTAAGTCCTGATGTTTTGAAATTGAAATCTACGGCGGTAACAGTAGTTGTATGCAGTAGTTGCGTCACGTATTCAAGCATATTAAGTGAACATTTTTCGGACGTAAAAATCCATAAGAAGAAAACCATGGGATGAATCATGACAGAAAAATGCTGGATAATACGGTTTCAACGGATGACGAAGTAGATTTTACGGCGTTTCTATCCGTTTTCAATAAGTTCACTATACGCATCTGCATTACCAACTCAGACCAACTCAGTAGAACATTTGTAGAAATTGAAGGAGGATAAGTAGTAAGAAATTTGATATGTTCCTTGTAATCATTTCAAACCAACCAGGTGTATGATTTATACAAAGAAAAAACAGAAATTCAATCCAAACAAATCAAATGAATCTTATTTTGAAAAAATGGCATTATGAATCCAGAAATTCTGGCAGCAAGATGTTCTCAGATGTTTCATTGTTTTCATCAGAACTCTCGTCGTAAGAATCCAAACGCTGGTTGTAGTCTTATTTGCTGAGAGCTGAAGCGGAGTGCCACCGAAGACTCAGTAGCATCTACCTCTTGGCACTTTTCCTCGTATTTCTCCGAGTATACCCCGTTATTCCAGCATATAGTACTCTTGGACTAAACCGACATAATCAAATGGTAAGCGTACTTATTGAGTACCTTGGTCCATTCTGCGCTGTCTTGTGCCTATTTATGGGCTGCTTCAGCCAGAAGCTTGCCGGCTTTGGCAAGTTGCAAATTCTCTGTGCCAGCAGGTTTCCAGTATGGTTTTGGTTGGAGAGTTCTCTTTCTTCGTTGAAACAGAATTCTTCAATATGTAAGTCATCTATAAATCCAAGATCTGTTCTAGTCGCCATCTGCTAAAAATTGGCGCTCACCATAAGCTGTTTATTGTAACGTTCTCGTGAGGAAGAATCCCGAACAGTCTTCATGACACGAAAGAGCTAAGACTTCACCGGCTGTGATTACCAAGCCGTAAATGCTAGAATCGCTTCCCAGGACTGGAATGAGCTGTTGAATCGAGATTCTATTGATGTGTCCTTGAATAAAACACTACACAGAAAAAATAATGAATTTATACAGGTTAGCATTAGCATTGACGGTTGCGTGGATGGAGCTACGATGAGGAATAATTCGTTAAAGACATTGCACGCCACCATGAAACGAAACCTGATTACGGTTACTGTTACGTTTCTTCACGCAATAATCTCCATGAAGACACTCCTCGATCGCTCACCTGGCCACGTCCATGCAACCGTTGGTGATAGGGAGGATTTGGTATCTATCTTAAGAAGACACGGGGAACCCACGTAGCCTTCAGTAGATATCAAAGGAAAAAGGAAATTAATAGTCGGAGAGAATAGTTAAATAGAATGCCCTGTTTGGTGTACAGAACAAAAGTATATTCAAAAATGGTCGTTGGGAGCATCTTGTCTAAGAAGGTTAAGTGATGCTCCATTTCTCTTCAAACGGTTGGGACTTTAGCATTAACTATAGTCCTAGCACCCTATGGCTTATGGTTATAGCGCCATTACTCGCTCTCTGAAAAGAGAAAAATGTCACCGAGATAAGCCTAGAGAAAAAAATAATGAATTTATACAGGCGCTTAAAATTTCCCCTCGATTTATTTCATGCCAAAGGAAGTGTAAACAATAAAATTGTTTGCAATTTTGCATGCGCCATACAACAATTCACACCTGGCTTAAATTTACACGAAATATCCTATTGGTTTTTTTTTTCAAATTTAGAGAGTTTAACCTAATTTGGAATTTAACTTAATTTGCTCGCGTTAACTCATGTTAGTCCGGGAAAACCGAAGAGTAGGTGAAGACTCTGCTCTGTGAAGCTGAGCTGCAAGCAACCCGGTAGGTCCATGAGTCCCGGATGGTGGGGTTCCATCCAATATGATGGACAGCTACTGAATACACGAATAAATAGCCCCGGACGAGCGGCGGGACTGTTTAGGATGTGGGGGGACTGAGCAGTTTTTGGACTCTGTTGAGTTTCTTCCAAAAACCCACAAATATCCGAATGCAGCCCTGATAAAAGCGAGCCACCCCGCTTTTTAAAAAATAAGGGTAAAAGTCCAAACCTTCACCCCTTTGAGCGTCTGTTCTCCATGTTAGGGGCGACTCAAAACAGCGTTTGTTTTCCATGTTAGGAGCGGCTGAGTCACCGTCTTGTCAGTGCGCCCAGGACTCTAAATATAAAAGCGGAAAGTCCTGATGGTGCATGGGACTGTTAAACAGCAGCATCACGATGGTCCTCCTGCGAGATAGTGGGGTTGGTTGTGGGCCTTGTGAGCCATTAAAAAGGAATTGCAACGAATAATACACAAGGAAGAAATTCGAACCGGAACAATCGGCATGGACCTAGGCTACGAAAACGAACTAACGATTGGAAACTCGGGACGTGGAACTGCCGATCTTTCAATTTCCTTGGAAGTACTCGCGTGATTTCCGACGAATTGAAGAACAGCAAGTAGCGCTGCAAGATGTGTGCTGGAAAGAATCCACGGTGCGTACGTTTCGGGATAGTACATACCATCTACCATAGCTGCGGCAATACACACGAGCTGGGAACAGCTTTCATCGTGATGGGTGAGATGCATAAGCGGGTGATCGGATGGTGGCCGATCAACCCCCAAATGTGCAGGTTGAGGATCAAGGGCCGGTTCTTCAACATCAGCATCATTAATGTTCATAGTCCTCACCTTGGAAGTACTGGTGACGACAGAGATGAATTCTACGCGCAGCTGGAGCGTGAATACGACCGTTGCCCAAACCATGATATCAAAATTATCATCGGGGATTTCAACGCTCAGGGCCAAGGCCAAGGAGGAGGAGTTTAAACCGGTGATTGGAAAGTTCAGCGCACACCAGCTGACCGACGAAAACGGCCTTCGACTTATCGACTTCGCCACATCCAAAAACATGGCCATACGTAGTACCATCTTCCAGCACAGCCTTCCACATCGGTACACCTGGAGGTCACCGAATCAAACGGAATCACAAATCGAACATGTTATGATAGATGACCGGCACTTCTCAGACATCACCGACGTCAGAACCTACCGAGGCACTTACATTGACTTGGACCACTACCTAGTGATGGTTAAGATGCGCCCAAAACACTCCGTAGTGAACAACTTTCGGTACCGGCGCCCACCACAGTACAATCTCGCGTTACTAGCATCCTGACGTCGCCGCAATCTACGCGCAATTGCTCGAAACTGCGCTGCCGGAAGAGGGCCAGCTCGACGAAACCCCTCTCGAGGACTGTTGGAACACCGTAAAAACAGCTGTCAGCAGCATAGCGGAGAACGTCTTAGGTTATGTGGAACGAAGCCGACAGAACGAGTGGTTCGACGGGGTATGTCAGCAGGTGTTGAAGGAGAAGAACGCAGCGCGAGCACTTATGCTGCGTCAAGCTACCCGTCATAGTGTGGAATGATACAGACATAAGCGGTGACAGCAGACCCAACACTTTCGGGAGAAAAAGCGCCGCCAGGAGGAGGAGGAGTGTAAGGAACTAGAACAGCTGCACCGCTCACATGAAACGCGAAAGTTCTACCAAAAACTCAACGCATCCCGCAGAGGCTTCGTGCCACGAGCCGAAATGTGTCGGGATAAGGATGACAGAATCCTGACGGACGATCCTGAGGTGACCGAATGGTGGAAGCAGCACTTCGATGAACATCTGAATGGAGTACAGGAAGAGGAACAAGACAGCGATGGAAGAGACGTAGTCAATGCAGAAAGGGACGGAGATGTGTCACCCCCGACGATAGGTGAAGTTAAGGATGCCATCAAGCAGCTGTAGAACAACAAATCGGTTGGAAGGGATGGAATCGGAGCAGAACTTATCAATATGGGCCCGGACAAGTTGGCAAATTGCCTGCTTCGACTGATAGTCAGGATTTGGGATACCGTACAGCTACCGAGAGAGTGAAAGGATGGGGTTATTTGCCCAATCTATAAGAAAGGCGACAAGCTGGACTGTGAAAACTATCGTGTGATCACTGCCCTAAATGACGCCTATAAAGTATTATCCCAAATCATCTTCCAGCGATTGTTGCCACTAGCAAATAGATTTGTAGGAAGTTATCAGGCCGGCTTCATTGAAGGACGGTCTACAACGGACCAAATCTTCACCTCCAAAAGTGCCTTGAATATATAGTCCCAACGCACCATCTATTCATCGACTTCAAAGCCGCATATGATACAATTAATCAATATGAGCTATGGAAGATCATGGGCGAGAACAGCTTTCCGGGGAAGCTGAACCAACTTATCAAGGTGATGGACTCTCTTGCCTCCTGTTCAACATTGCTCTTGAAGGTGTTATGCGACGAGCGGCGCTTAACATGCGAGGTACGACTTTCAATGGATCCGATCAATTTATCTGCTTTGCCGATGACGTGGATATTGTCGTCAGAACATTTAAGGCGGTGACAGAACAGTACACCAGACTAAAGCTTGAAGCAGAGAAGATTGGGTTGAAGATCAACACGTCCAAAATGAAGTACATGCTGGCAGGCGGAAGCGAGCACGACAGGACCCGAATGGGCAGCAGTGTAACGATCGACGGCGATGAGTTCGAGGTAGTCGATGAATATGTCTATCTCGGCTCACTGGTTACTGCGGACAACGATGACAGCCGTGAGATCCGGAGGCGGATTATCAGTGGAAGTCGTGCCTACTTTGGGCTCCACAAGCACCTACGGTCAAACAGACTCCCATACGAAATGCATCCTTTACAAATAGCTAAAAAGACCGGTTGCATGAGACGTGGACAATGCTTGAAGAGGACCTGCGAGCACTCGGAGTTTTTGAGTGACGGGTGTTAAGAACCATCTCTGGTGGAGTACAGGAGGACGGACTATGGAGGCAAAGGATGAACCATTAGCTCGTGCAACTCGCCGGTGAACCCAGTATTCATAAGCAGGCAAAGGCTGGAAGGATACGCTGGGCAGAACATGTTGCGAGTATGCTGGGCAACTATCATGAAAAAATGGTGTTCGACGGGAATTCGGTTCGTACAAGACGACGTGGAGCGCAATGAGCAGGATGGTCAGACCAGGTGAATAGAGACCTAGGGGTCCAAGGTGCCCAAGAGATTGGAGCAGCCAAGAATCGGGCATTATGGAGGGATATTGTGTATCATGCTTTGTTATAGTATTGTTTGTTATGCCATGTGAATAAATAATAACTCATGATAGTTTGAAAAAGTGTTTCAGTTTTTATTACCTATTGTTTTTAGAAAGTGATTAAGTGTTAAGTGGTAAATTAAATTTTCGATAACTTAAATAAGTATTTATTTGCATAGTATACTTCCCACATCGGTCAAGTACCCCCTTTTTACTTCAAATAAATCTTTTTTTTTTTTTTTATTCAAGTTAAAAATATACACCGCGGATAATCGAGTCTAATATTGAGCATGAGCATGAGCATGAGCATAAGCATGACTAACCGCCCGATGTTGCTGCTCCGTTCTTGTCAGATCAGCTGTTATTACACAGAGAACCAAAAAATGATGCTTGGGACATATATCCTCAATGTGTAAAAACTGGTGATAACAAACTAAGACAATGCCAACGCCGGCTTTGCGTGAAAGCAACTCAAATGGGGAATGGATAGGAATATGTTGACATGATACTCGCTTTGAGGGAAGCCTCTGCGCTTCCACGAGACATCACTGGAATGTTGGATATAATGGTTGGGTTTGCAGTAGGATCCGTTTTGGTAAACGTTGTGCTTAATTCAACTGACCTCGGCAGCGAACAAGATATTTAACTATGTTTCTGGTTTATTCTCCGTACAAAGATACACATCAAAGGTATTCAAATTTTGGCACGGATTCAAACCAACAGTAAGGATGCTGTTGGGGTCACTCACAAGTTTGGGTGGTTTATTTCAATGGAATACAAAAATATGTTAAAACATCGAGTTTGAGGACCGATTTAAATCAAAAGAAGTTGATAGAGATACTCACAGCGGTGGGTGGTCTATTTCAATGTAGCTTCCGGAAGGAGTCGTATTTTCAAAAAAACTGGTAGCCGTTGCTCGATGATTGCAGTCGCCGTTATCGTCGAAGGTTTTGATTCAGACAACTCACTGCCGACATTTTTTTTAACTTGAGACCGTCTCACCGCAGTTCATTCGACATAAGATCGAATGGCAACTACCCTTTCGTAACTCCGTTGTACATTGCGGACGAATACTTCCAGCTGCGATAGATGCTTTGGAGCCAAACCAACACAATCTAAGTATTGGACCACAACATAACCTGGTCAACATTTATGTTGATTTTTGAAATTACCTTTTCGGTCCACCGTCCAACCAAGACGACGCGGATACTCGAGTCTAAAATTAAGCTAACGGATCTTGGGAATCTCACTTGAGGCTATTATTTGGTGCTCCTGACCTATGGAGAACAGGATGAACAGGATACTTTTTCATTTATGTGAAAGTGAAACAAACGATATTCAGCCCTTCTTATAGTAGCAACTCCATCATGTGTGAACACGCTAGAAGGAGAGCAGCGATTGGCTGGTATGGTCTGTATTGTATGAATAAGGTGTAATGATGGCATTTATTGAGGTGACATGCAATTCGAATGTTTCTTCCAATGTATGAAGCATGTGTTTTATGT
This sequence comes from Aedes japonicus, assembly GCA_034211315.2. Lineage (NCBI taxonomy): Eukaryota > Metazoa > Arthropoda > Insecta > Diptera > Culicidae > Aedes > Aedes japonicus. The sequence goes on along the minus strand of JASCZW010016822.1, from coordinate 2,423 downwards.
ACGACAATAAAGTTAACGAGATTCATGGAACAAAAATTCAATGTCTGATCAATCAAGCTCGCTGCTCACATTCCAAATTAAAACTATCTAAATGAAAAATTCATCCTATAAAATTGGATTCAATTTCCATCAAGTGCCACACTCTCTGGTTTATGCGGAATGATTTTGCTCACCATAGCGGGCGATTGGAATAGCACCCCATTCAACGCAGGATTACCTCGAACAAAAAGAAAAACTCGATAGAAAATCTCCATATTTTTCTCCTATGACAACACCCTCTCCACTCGTCCTGCTTCCAAAACCAACTTTCCTTTCCATTCTGAGCCAGAGAAAAAAAAATGAGACACACTGCAAGTCTACTTAATCATGGTTAAAGAACAAGGATGAGTACCCGGCATTGCCTCTTCGGGGATTTAAAGGTTCAGCAGATTCGTATCAACTATCTCTCTGTTTCACCCCCCCGTGTCGACCCCTTTGGGTTTCCTTCAGCTCGGATGCACATCGGAAGGATTCTCGGCACTCGGAAACAGACGGCTATGGTTTGAGTGGTCCGTCCGGGTGGTGGTGAATCTGCACACTCTCGGGTTGGCTCGATCTCGAGCCACACTCTTTCGTTCCAAGGAGGGGTCGGTCTGTGTGTCCCTGTGTGTTAGAAGTGCTATTCCGTGGGTTGAGATTTATCTCTTCTGGCATCAGGAGCAGATCTTCGGTTCAGTCGGTTTTTTGCTAGTCGATGGCTGGTCGGTCACTACTCTGCTACTTTGAAATGTGAGCTTAAGCCGTCGCAGGGAGGAGGAGTACGGCCTCCACACCTGCACCACTGCCACTTCTGGAAGTCCCGGCATAACTAATGAATATACCGAGAGCCTGGGAGAGACCGAGAGGATGGAAATAAATTATGTTTAAAATTCTAATGAACAAAAAACGCAAAAGCAGGAGCTGGGACCGGCTATAGCAGCTCGGTTTCACTGCTGAGGTAGAAGGAGTGAATGCTAAAAAGAAGTTTTATAATTTGAAAAACTAGAAAGAATAAAAGGGGATGGGAACGTGAATGCTTGAAGGTGCATTTTTAATGAAAAAAGATGGCGTGCCGGGGAGAAGCGGTGGAATGGGTGGGTCTGAAGGAACCCACTTGTATCCTTGGTCGTCTTTCGGAGCGGAAGGATCTAAATAGGATGATAGTCTCTGCAGGGACCGGTGGTACAGAGAACCGAGCCATTTATCTTACTTTTCGGGCGGGGAGAAAAGTGCTTAAAACAAAAGACTGCCGCTCGAACGGGGATCCCAAGCGGTGCCATTTCCCATGCATGTAGAGATGGGAAAGTTGCCGTTTTAACATTTTATTGTGTTATTTTATAAAAGTTTATAAATTAAATTTATTCCGCTACCGGTTGTAGTCAGAAGCTCACAGTATCGCCATTAAATGTATTCGAGAAGGTGGGAGGAACCTGGGCTTGTCGATGTGGCCCAGCCTTGTGCAGGTTGCGCATAGAGTCTGAATAAATGAGCTGTTAGTTTCGTTTTCGTTCCGTCTATCAGTGGCTAAAACGGAAGCAATTTAGATTGACCGTGCAGCATCTGGAGTAAAGCCGTGGATATGTGAAAGGTTATACTAGTTATTCCATTTACTGTTGGCTGGCAAGTAGATGCACTTTCGTTGAAAAATAGTCGGAAACATTTGCGTTGAGGATGCTGCATGCATTAGGAGTACACTCGTCCCAAAATTAGGGATCATCTTTATCTTCGATGCTTAATAATTAAATCAAATGACTATGTCAGCACCTTCAATCTATATTCAATGCTTTTTTTCATAAACGTACCACAGAGAACAGACATTAAAAGTTGATACGAGCAGCCGGAATAAAAAGCAAGTGCAGAGAAAAACAAACAAAACTTTTCAGGTTATGTGCTAGGCTTTGTATTGATAAAAATTTACATGACAGTTATCGCACAACTGCAGCGCCGCCTACCAGGAGCATAACGACTTACATTTGAAATGTCGGTTTAAAGTTTCACACAAGTAGCAGATCGAAGATAAACGTCTGTTCTCAGTGTACGTACTTTGTTATTGTTTAGAACCTGTCAAAATATCATCGTTTTGTTTCAGTAGAAGAAGCAGTACCTTCTGCGATCATAAGCTTGTGAAGTGTTACAACTTCAAATTTACGCTCGTAAAATGGTTTGTGCATTACGATCATGGCATGCTTATCACAGGTCAACTATGTTTTGAACTTGGGTTTTCCGATAAAAATAAGCAATTTGAATAATGATCCATTATTGTGACAGAAAATAGATAGCTTTCCCGGTTGATGGGTCTATTGAATCCATTGCACTTTTATATGCAATATTAAAGAAGGTCAGTGAAGATTACAACTGGTGAAGCTCATTTGAAGCCCCCACAAAATTAGTACCGTTGTCTGAAT
>JASCZW010016821.1:0-18025 GCA_034211315.2 Aedes japonicus | reverse complement strand
GGCCAACATATCAACTGCATCGCAACAACTGGAAAAGTCATCAGTTGACTCTAGTTGGCATAATGTCTAGGATCATATCCTTGGCATGTTGAAACGTCATAAGAAAGTGCTTCTTGTCATAGGTTGGCGTGGCGCTATCATGTATCAGCACTATTTAATATCGTTTAAATGAGATGCATGCATTAACGCACTCACCACCACTCAAACCAATCCATGGAAAAAAGTTTGCGAAAAATCCTCGGTCTCTAAAAAAACAAAACTTCTGATCTGGATATTGTAAGATGGACAAGATGATAGGTGTTGGTGTTTTTAACAACAAAAATACTACACCGGTGCTGGAAACGCAAAGCTGATCTGTTTTAGCTGGTTCTTTTTAAGTTTGCTGATGCAAATCAACTATAAAGATGTTAAAATAGGCCGCATGAACATGCTCTAAACGACGGAACACTGAACAGACTGAACAATGAGATCGGTAGACCTAGTAAATGACAAAAACGCTACTCAAATCATTTGAAAAGGTGTTGAAATGTGGTTCCTTCCATATGACAAAAATTCCCGATGACTTTTGAAATTCCCGCCTTTTCCCGCATATTTCCCGATGATTTTGGATTCACGTTTTTTCCGCATTTTCCAGTTTTCCTGAGTCTGTGGCCACCCTGAACTTATAGACACTCTAGTAATAGACCGGACAACGTGCCGCCATGTTGTATCCAAAAAACAGACATTTCCTCGGCGTATTTCCCATACGATTTGACGGTTGTTTTGGATACATCAACTGCCAGACTCGTTGACCGGTCTATTACTTGAGTGTCTATAATGTAAGAGCTAGTATGCAGCTCAAAAGTAATGTGCATTGGGATAGGACGTGTGGTAAAAATGCTTTTACTGTCGGAATTACTTACCTTGTATACGGAGGGCACTGAGAAGGAAGTAAATTCATGTAACGTTAGTAACGCCTGTCCATGTAATCAAATGGGTTGTCACGTTTCTCGCGGAATATTCCCGTTCAATTATTCCTGATGTGGAAGAAAGCGCGCAGCATTACTATACTAGACAGTTATCAAAATCACTTCAGTAGAAATGGCAAAATATACTTTAGATCTTTTCTTGTCAGCTGCATACTAAGCAACTGAGTCGCAGTAATCATCAAAATGAAACAAACGTCATGGACATTTTAGCGCCAACATTTGAAATGGGTGAAACTACAATTAGAAGAAAAATTAGTATCTTCATTTAATTTCAACTGCTTTGCTATCTTCGACAGATACGTATTTCGTCTACAATGTGCAGACTTCTTCAGTCGTATATTTTAATAACTCGATTAGTACGAGACACTGAAAATCTGCACGATAACAGGCGAAATACGCGTATGTTGAAGATAAACCAGGTAATTGAGTTAATTTCTGGTGCAAACATTCCACTAAACAGCTTAAATAGGATTCACAATTAGGTTACTGAAACGAAAATATAGAATTATTTCAAATGAAATAGAAATTATGGTCTTATTCTTGTACAATGCAGCTTCGTCAATAAATAGTAATTGAGAATGTATCCATACGTTTTAATCTATAAATATAACATGAAAAACAAATGCCGCCCTTTTTATTCACAAATTTTGATTTCAGTTTGGTAGCTTTTGTTTGACAAATTTTTGAATTTGCCCCACTCAGATCATTTCATTTCTAATTTCGCCCTTCTGCACCGGTAACATGACATCTCAGCTGGAACAGTACGATAAATAATAATCCTCGTACCAACTATTTGATTACACAGCAAAAAATATGGACGTTACACGAGTTGTAAACCAGGCAAATTTGAAATATACACAATTTTACTCTCATAAATTAGTTCAATTTTAAATTGAATATCGTGAACAAGAAACGAGGATTGAAAAATATTTAAAAATGCATTGTTTTTCAATCAAATAAGTGCTACAATGCAGGTTTACAAAATGCTGTAAAAATCGAGTGAAGCGCTCACTAATTTTAATAAATAATAATTGAACTTTACATGAACGTGTACATTTCTAGGTTCACGCACTGAAACCATTGAAACAATGTCGCCTGATTCTTCTGCTGCCTTATCCTCTCGATTAGCTGTCATTCGTTTCAACATCATACAAAATGGTCCGGAATCACAGCACAGTTGGATATTTGTAATTGCTCCAAAGTAAAACAAAGAGATGGCATATTTGATTATTCATAAAAATAATGATTAATCCACAGCTTATAATTGCTGTTTGATTCCAGAGCAAGAGAATATCAATATTTTTATTTAATGAATTGAACATTCCCTGTTTTGCACAACAATCTTTCTGAAAAGCGAAGTTCAAGTTGTTCATGCGGACAGAGATATTGGGCTTATTTTACCCCAATTACCCCGTATTTTCGAATAATGTCCCTTAATCTATACTTGGAGGGGTCTGCGGTAGTCAAAACAGGCCTGTTCTTATGTAGAATTTCCCAAGAAATCGAATGAAGGTGGTTGCAGCCACCACACGGGTCGGGTAACGGAGATATTGCGCATATTTTGCCCCAATTCCCCGTAATTTCGAATATTGCGGATTAATCTATGCTCGGAAGGGTCTGCGCTAGTTAAAATAGGCCTATTCTTATGTAAAATTTCCCTAGGAATCGGATGGAGGTAGTTGTAGCCACTGCACGAGTCGGGAAACGAAGATATTGCTGATTTTATCCCACTTCCCCATATTTTTGGAATATTGCTTATTAATCCATACGCTTTTTAGATGTCTTTGGAATAATACAAGTTAACTGACCATCAGTTTCGGACCACCACAAAAAAGGGTATCACCCATTACCATCAGATAATTCATCTTCACTCAAGGTTGTCGCTCATCATCACTATATTCGTCATCGTTTTCGCTAGATTGGGAAATGTTTTCGTGTTCCTGTTCGTCAGATACACAGAACTGTAGCATCTGCGCTTCGAACTCTGGGTCATGCTTCCAGAATGATTTTTTGCCGCTTGATTTGACCAATAGATACGCCATCTTGGGATCAGACCAAGTCTCTCATCATATCAGTAAGGTTATCATCAGCAGAAGTTTTCCGTGCAAAGTGCAATCAGGAGAATTTGTGTCGCTTGTGACTTGTTTCTCCAGCCTGTTCGTCGACGAGTTCATCGTAAATGGCTAGAAATATCAAAACATTTATTGGCTTTATATACTTCCACATACCTACCTTATTTTTTTTTATTAAATTTGCCAAACGTTCAATCAATTCCGGTAGATGCTCATATTTATATAGACATGGAAGGAGCTACCGTACAAACGGAAATTCACAACGGTATTGTTGCTCAATGTCAGTGTACAACTGCTTGATTTTATTGTTGTCCAACTTTTTAGATGAAAGTGCCAGACTGCTGTTGAGCCGAATGTTACTTATCATATCCACTTCAACCCCAAACATTTCAGCAAACTTTTGAGGTTGCGCAAGTAGCTTCCTCGCCATGTTGCCATTATTGAAGCTTCCGCAGTCTCCAACTTTGGGGTAATTAACGTTCAGTTTGAAGTGAACTTCAAGCTCATCTGCAATTCGGCGTGTTTCCTTCTTAACTTCTGGGTGGGACATGGCTGGATGGTTAGGAACATCTTTCTTAGCAGAATTTCTTATGAGGCCTTCAACCAAGTTCAATCTTGAATGACAGAAGGATGGTCCGATTCGTTCATCATCTTTCAGACATAGTGGTATTTCTGATTTGAACGGAGATATTTCTGATTTTATTTCTGAAAAGTGTATCATAGGATCACCCTATGCAACACTTTTTATTATTATGACTGACATTCTGTTTCCGCTATTGCACGCACACTAATGAAACAAATCTGTCAAATTTTCTGTGTTTTTCGATTCAAAATATTTTCAAACCAGGAAGATTGTTCCTTCTCGAAGAACCAGTTTATGTTCAAGTGCCCCGGAAGCGTCAAGAGAGAGTGAAAAACTGTAGGGAGGCCTGCGGAGTTGGGTACAAGCGAATCGTGAGGTAGTAAGTGCGCTCAAGGACATGGAGCAAGACAGGTAATTGTTACCCATTGTATTTCTATTAACAAAATTTATTTTTAATAGTTTTGCGTCGACTATCAGTTTAATTGGTTGAATCGCCTGTGTCGACACTTAGTTCCGCAATTTATTGTTATCGGGCGTAGCGTTTTGTCTATTGTTCGGTTGCCTATTGTCCGTTGCGCGAGTGATCGAGTGAGCATGAAAATTCGTGGATCGCCGGGAAAGATGGGTCGGTGGTGAGTTCATATTTAATTGTGATCCAAATTATTCGTTAGTCATGCTCGTCGGGTCACCCTATCTTGGAACAAATAAACCACTGTCTCATTTTTTTAAAGTGACTACACGTATCCGTACTGTTGGTGTAGATCGGTCGAAGTTAACTCTCAGGCGTTGAGATGAATTGACTCATTTTCCTAATGAAATACCACTATCACACTCTGTGAGTGGCCTCAATAGATCCTTACTGTTGGTTTAAACCGGTCGAAATCGGCTTTTTAGCAATATTAAAAATCACTTTGTTTTCCCAATGAAAAACCACAGTCACACTTTGTGAGTGGTCCCAATAGCATCCCTACTGTTGGTATGAACCGGTCAAAATCGGCTTTTCGGCATTATTAAAAAATCACTTGGTATTCCCAAAAAAAAACCACAATCACACTTTTTGAGTGGCCCCAATAGCATCCTTACTGTTGGTTTAAATCGGTTCAAATCGGAAATCGGTACTTATTTTCAAATATTTCACTTGACAGCTTATCGTTAACCAAAACGAGCCCTGCGGCTACCCAATCTTGTTATCCAAAATCTCAGTGATTTTTCGTGGAAGTACAGAGGTGTTCTCGGCTTCCATTAAAGCGAGTATCACGTCAACATATTCCTACCCTTTCCTTACTTGACCTGCATTCGGACGGGACCTTGCCTTAGTTTAAGATCACCAGTTTTTACACATTGAAGATGTATGTTAGTCCCAAGCATCATCTCTGTGTATTAACAGCTGATCTGGCAATAACGAAGTAGCAACTTCGGGCGGTTAATCATGCTCATACTCATGCTCAAATTTTTTTCAAACCAGGAAGTTACAGAAACTTATTTGAAATGCTGGAAGAAACAGCATGTTTTCGATTTTGTTCGGCAGAATCTTAAAGCGGAAGAAGATGTTGTTGAAAGGAGTGTGGACATTTGGATACACATATTCCAAAATTATTGGAGGAATGCTTGAAGTAAGAATGCATCGATCAATAAGTTCCAGACCTAAATATCAGATGGCACCACTAATAAAATATTCATATGATTTTTCGAAAGTATCAACCTTCAAAAGATTACTGTAAAAATTTCACAAAGGGTAGTTTAGAACACTAAGTTTTTTACACGTTGTTTTTTGTACGGATTCCGGAATTAAAACGGATTTTTTAAATGTTTTTTTCCAACCATGCTTATTTTGAAATCCATGTAAAACAAGCCGTGGTAATTCCAAAATCCGTTTAAAAAAACGTGCTTATTCCGAAATCCGTTGAAAGAAAAACTGCGATAACACGCGAAACCTTTTGCAATAAAAAACACTTAGAAGATTTCTAAAACAGTGGAATGGATAGTACAACAAGTAACACTGGTCAAGCGAGGACCCCAGGGCCAGAACACAAAATAGGACCGGAGTGAATGCGTGTGGGGATAAGTGGGGATAATACAGGTACATTTATGATGGCATATCTCCCCGACCAAAACGAAACAACAACAAAAATTCATGTCTTGTTATTCAGTTACGGTTTTTAGTAACAAAAAATTCTCTAGAGGTAAAAAAATTATAACAAACTATGATATAGACATAAAATAAACAAAATAAACTTTGTTACAGTTTTGTTATAATGTAGCAAAATCATATCAGCAAGTGTTAGAATTGATTTATTTCTTTAAGCAAATTGTGCCTCGCGGGCCATTATATCTTCATGTGTTATAAATATGTTATCAAATCATCCAGATGAAAACGTCTTTAACAAATTTATACCATAATCAGTTATTTGTAACAAGGTATGTTATAATTTTGTTATTTTCATATTACGCCCTTCTGGTCGGGTCGGGACCTTTAATATCTGCAATGGTGCGGTCTTCAGCAAAGTTGTTGAGAAGGTCAAGAGCATTCGACAGGTGAACCGTCCCAAGTAACACAGAAAACATCTTTTTAGAATGATTGAAAATTATTTGTATTATAAATTTATTATAAACGTATTTCAAAACATGTCAAGTTTGAAGCGGTTTGTATTTCTCGTATTCTATACATCATTCTGACAAACGGTCGAGCTAAAAATAATTTTTCAAATGTTGCAAGTGATTAATACTTTATTTTTAATACTTTATAATTATTCTTGAAAACATGGTTCCATTCATTTATAAAACATAAACAGCAAAATATTTTATGGGCAGTTCTATATACTGTTGAAATTACATTGCACCAACCATGTTTTGCATAACGTGTTCTTTTTTTTTCTTTGCGATGAATTTGTTGTACAAGATCGTGGTTTCACTATCAACGGGAAGCATATCATAATTCAGAGTTTACTAATCAACAATCTGAGTTGGCCGAGCAAAGAAGCTTCAAACCTATCACGCCAAGGCGTAGTGTTCAAATCCTACGCTTGGCGATGTTATATATTTGTATGCGGATAATTTTTTGTTTTTGTTTTGTTTCTATTTTATATTTATAAGGCTTCACGTTTTGCGTCATATTAAAGTACGAAATAAAGTATTACACAACTAAATTTATAACCTGTTTTTGTCATTTAATAGTACTTTCAACTTGTTGAATACAAGCTGTGTTGCTAGGGGTGTTTCACCGCATGTTTTTTTTTGGAATATTACCGCTACGTGGCGCTAGCAAGCATGCAAAGTTGAGCATTTTCAACTTGTTCTATTTCATGATTCTGTTAAGATGGATAGTTCTAGTCGTCGGCAAAGCAGCAGGTCAAGTGCATTCAACAGATGGGCCGTTGTGTTCGGAGTTCTCCCGCTATGTGGCGCAAGTGAGCATGCAAAATTAAACGTTTTCAACTTGTTCTATCACGTAATTCTGATGAGATGAGTTTGCTGCAAAGTTGTTCAGAAGGTCAAGGGCATTCGAAAGGTGAACCGTTTTGATTGGAATTCCCCCGCTACGCTCCACCAAAAAAACCTTAGTGCACCTTCAGACAATAAACGGCTGTGACGTTTTTGGCGAAGCGGAAGATGAATCCTAGCTGCGATGAGGTTTTAGAAACAATATAGGCAATGTAGTTCTCGAATGACAGTTTGGTGTCTAACTCCCAGATCCTAGACTGTTGTTCCACGTTTAAAGCGCGTTTCTCGAAGGATGTAGTCGTTTTCGGCCAAAGGAGATAGTCGAGCATTTGGATACCTTTAAGGACATTCTGTTGAGCCGGCACCAGCCGTCGGTCGAACACTTGTAGCTCCTGCTGAAGAAAGTGGGCGTCTTCTGGACAATTTATGACGAAGTACAGTTTTAGGTCGTCCGCGTAGGATAATTTCAGGCATCTGAGGACCAAGTTCACGACGTTCATATCTAACAGGAAAAGAAATAGGCCGAGGTGGCTGCCTTGCGGAACGCCGGATGTTACTGAAAAGCTGAACGAGGCATAATCTGAAATCTTCACAGACATAGTTCTACCAGTCAGGTATGAGCGGAGCCAGTTCAACAATTGATCGTGAACCCCCATTTTGTTGAACTTGGAAATTACAATCTGATGGTTCATTTTATCAAAGGCCGCAGAGAGATATGTGTATATGGCGTCCATTTGATGACCGCGTTCCATTTCACGGATGATGAACGATGTAAATACGGTAAGGTTGATCGTCGTTGAGCGCTTGGGAATAAAACCGTGTTGGTGAGGAGAAATAGTCTGTGAATAGTCGTGGACCAGTCTTTGGAAAACAATTAGTTCGAATAGCTTGGATACAGCACTTAGTACAGCAATTCCACGGTAAAAGGCGACGGATCTTTTGTTTCCCTTTTTGGGTATTTGGAAAACTAACGACTTTTTCCAGCATTCGGGAAACACACCGGGGGTTAATGACATATTGAAGACCGTAGCCAGTGTGGGCGCAGTGAGTGTGTTAAGGCAACGCTTCAGGATAATTGAAGGAATACCATCAGAACCGCATCCAGTTGAGTTGTTTATCTGCTTTCCGGCTGAAATCGCCATATCACTATGGATAGTGAATGCAGAGCCAAATACAGACAAATGGGGACCATTGCTAGCAGCAGCTTCTAGGCCGTCAGTCATAGTGGAGGGTAAGCCGGGTTCCTTCCGTTGTCCATTCACGAACCGCCAAAAGCTCTTCGGTTTCGTTTTGAGACGACTCTGCAATTGAAACTGATGAGAGTTGTACAATCTGTTATTGAGGTCGTTGGTTGTTGGCGCGTGCGTAGTTTGTCTTAGTAGAATCGCTGTGATATTTGCTGTGTTTTCTCAGAGCAGCCGAAAAGAGCCGAGTTAAATTTCAAATGTTTGAGGTCGGAATTTGACCTGCTTTTGGAGGCTTACAGTAGAGTTTCTTTTGGCACGAATTGATCAACGACGTACAGCAAAATAGTCGAAGCAGCAGTTCCAACTCACGCCAGCGAGAAAGTTATTCATTTCCTCGAAATCGGCATGGGTGAAGTCATAATACAAGTTTTCGAATTTGAAAACCGTATCAATTTTATAATCTCATCTGAAAGATGCTACAGTTGGCATGATAGCTTGCTCCCAGGCAAAGTATTTCCAAGGGGTAGTAAGATTGTGCTTGTTGCTAATATAATCGTAGTTTTATTTAATTAATCTAAATAATTCCCTGTGCCCAAAAATTATTGAAACGTTGAATTTCGATTCCTTTTTCATTGAAAATTACAAAAATACATTAACCTATTTACCCTAAACATAAACTATTTGTACGCATTCTTGTCAAAATTCGTCCATAATAACCTTTACGCCTCACTGTAGAAATAAGTTAAGCCCAAAAGTCAGATGTTTCATCGTTAGACGAAATGAATCATATAAATGTCAAAAATCTGAAATTTAATTGTAAAGTAAACTTTAAAGGATTTGAAATTCTCTTTTATTCCAAACGGAACAGCCACTTGCATGAAATAGTTGTAACAAAGACGAGCTTTAGCATACAACATTATCGTCAATGTATGGAATGTTCCAAAACTTTACTCGATTTATAATTTAAATGTGTATTTTTTGTGCCGCTCCATTTATGTGCATGATAGGGTATGTGTACTTTGACTCAGCCTATTATGCAATGATTGATTACATTTTTCGAAATTATAACTCCATAGTAGTTTCTCAAGCTGTGCAGCGAGGTATCAAGGGACGCTTATACACATTCTAACGCGTTAGTTCTCATAAACAGCATTTTCGGTAGTATGTATGCACGAAAGTTGCATAACTTTTGAAAAACTCAGAATTATTCGAGGGTATAGACTTAATATCAGTCTATAGGCACAAATTGCTTCTATTAGTGGAGTATCTACGCTCATTCAGATGAATTTATTATTAAATGTAGTCTTTATACGGTTTTATTTCTAATTATATGAATTAAGGCATTGCTTGCTAGATTCGAATGACTGAATAAATTTGATTTTTTTCTAAAAGTTACGTCAGAAGAGCAACCTTTTTTTTATTCAATTCATCTACAAACTGTAAATGTAATTTATGTAATGTTTTTGGATTAGCACGTTTCAGATCAAAACTGCGACCAGGAGAGCCGACACAAGCAAAATACAACGACTTTTTCAACGCACCCTAACGGCCGCCATTTTGTTGAAAAAAAATTGAAAAAAATATTTTTCTATACTACATGGATACACTTATAATTTTAAAAACAGTTTCAATTGATTTTAGTAAAAACTTCCTCTTGATTTTTTTTTTTTTCAAATGAATTTTTCTCGTTCTAACTGTACATCCCCCCTTAAATGTGTATGTTTTGTGACGCTCCATTTATGTGCATGATATTGAACAGCAATTCACACTACTTTATCGAGCTGTGCTATTAATGCCAACTTCGGAATTCCATCCACAGCAACCTGGAAAAAAGCGAGTAAATAGCAAAGACCAAAAATGTGCTTTTCCCATTTGTGCATCATGTCTTCAAATGGTTTGTGTAATATTTCTCGCTAAACTTATTCAAATTTTGAGATGGTGTTCTATTCTTTCAAACGTTAAACTTTCAAAACAACATAAACAGTCCCATTCGTGAGCGGACTATTTCCCCGAAAGTCAACAAATAATAACGATGAACTCCCACGTGACGCAGACTTCCAGGAACAAAACACCCAACTGCATTAACTTTGTCTTCCAGTGAAACCGGAGCTGCCGTTTTAATCGCACTTCTGCGGTCAAAACATCGGAGGTCCATTAAAATCAATTCAACCAGACGCTGCTTCTGAAACTAGTTTTCTAGATACTGCTTAATGGAAGATGAGCACTGCCACCATGTGAGTTCCGCAGTAGAGCTGGTGTGTGCATGCGTGCTGAAAGAGTTATTTAACATTCATCGTTTTTGATGGCGCATCCAAGCCGAAAATAGATCTACGTGAGGAAAACAACACCGAAATTCAATAAAAATGAGTAAATTGTAAACAAAGTTACCGTTCAACCGTGCGTGGCCACACTTTCTATGCATCTCCCGTAGCGGTGGAGACGGGCACAAACCAGACCCAGAAGGGGCAGCCGGATAATGAACTGGCAAACCGGAGAACTCGAGAAAATTTCATATTCGTACCTACCGACGAACATGTGCTGACAATGAGACGAGTCGGGTAACTCGGTTAGAATGAATCCCACGAGAGGGAGTTAGTTTCTGAAGTGATGGCGCTGCTCTCCAACCGACGACGACGACGACGACGACGTCGAAAACTTAACAACCATCGTCGGATCCGGGGCACCGGTGCATAAATATTTGAGTGAGAAAATACTGTAAACAAGCGGATCGGTCTCAAGAGGTTTGCGTTTCTTCTGTTATGAGAGGATTTGAAATTGAAACTCCAGTGCTTGTCGTCCCATTCATCTCTAGTAAATTTTTGAAAGGTAACCATGGTTTAGAACTTTCTTCAGCAGAACAAACAAATGCAAAAATCTTCACTAATGGGAAACTAGTTTTCCACTATGCTTTTTTTACAAACGAAACTTTCACCGCAACTATTCGGACGGTTTGTGTTTTTGCAATCTCCAAGCCCATTTTAGCCGGGCTATTGATTGTTGACCGAGCAGAACCGACTTTATTGTGGCCTATGTCGTACAAAGTCAGCCACGGCAAAACAAAGGCACAACCAGCATTGCTGGTCAATTTGGAGCGCGAACTAACAACAATGGCAATAGGCAATTGGCCCCGGGCAGTCATTCACTCTATAAATTGCATTGCCTTTTCCGTTTCTCTTGCTCCATCGATGGCCCTCTCGGCTTAGGAGAGTTGCAATTTCACCCGATAACAGGTGATGGGTGGGGTTGGCGATGCCCTTTTTACTGGCTGCGCAGCATTAGGGCACTTCACCGAGGCAGTTACATAGCTGAAATGGTTAACGAGTCCTCCCAGTCAATCAAAGCGGCTCACCGTTCCAACCGGGGCCCCCGGAAAATGGGTCGAAGTCAATAAAACTTTATTTGGCATTGTTTTTCCCCCCTCATAGTAAACATTCATTGATTTCGTTCATCCGGCAGTCCCCACCACCGAAGGCAGTATTCCGGTTCTGGTCATCATGTGGTCAACCCCGACGATTCAATGAGATGAAACAAAGTTCGCCACTACTGATTTCGATTCTAGTGCTTTTTCACGCGCACACATTGGTCATCCCCCCAACTCGGCCCCCCAGCAGCCAGGGGTGGGGTCATGCTACTGCTGGGATCCGAGTGTCAACAACCTTTACCCTCGGCGGAATTGTAAACGAACGGCGTGGAATAATTTGAAAACGTTGTTATCAACTTGTTTTTCGGCGAACCCTCCAGCTCACTTTCTGTCATTGGAATGAATGGTCGAATAAGGGGAGGAGCGGGGGGTTGTAAAACTTGTTCTCCATTGGAAATCGATAATTGTGTGCAACAACTGCCGCGATTGTTGAGTGCGTACGCGGCTGACCATTTGCCGGTGTGTCTAGTTCTTTTTTTTATGTTTACACGCCCGCAAAGCGCGACTCCAGCAACAACAAGGACCAAAGACGACAACGATGTCTGTTGCGCTTGGCGGAAAAATTATTTGTTAATGTTTTTGTTTGTTAATACCATTTTTCGAACATGAGAGCAACATTTAAATGCATTTTACGTGTTTGCGTCTGTTTGGCTAACTGTGATGATTGTCGGTCGGAATGGGGCCACGAGGAGGGGTGCAACCAATGCACCACAGAGCCGGAGTCAGTCATTGGTGTTGACCGCGGTTGCAACCGACGACGAAAGAGAGGCACGGCAATTCAGGCGAGGGGTGGAAATGTGTAAAAACTCTACATTATCTCTGAATGGTTGGGGCTCAGTATTTGAACGAAACACGCACAGGGCCCGGTGAATGGCAGCGACAGGGAATCGCTTTTTGTCCCCAGTGCGCATTGGCTGGCGAGGAGCGGACGCATACAATGTTGAATGTTGGCAAGAGGAAACGACCGACAGGCTGGAGTACTCATTTTGCGGTTAGGCTGACCAAATGGTTGTGTGTTTTTATTTTTAACATAAACATTTTCCGATAATGGGCTCGCAAGTTTGTCATTGTTAATCAGTACTATACAAACGAAGCCTATTGATTCGGATATGCGACGATGCAATTGTCATAGTTCTGTTTGCTGATGAGATGTTCGCTACGAGTAATGTTCATATAAATTAATGCATCCATAAGCAGGTTCAGGCATCTTTAAACAGTTGAGAGTTAAAAGTTTAGGTTATAAACGCCACAAATAATAAGTAGTTAACACAAGAAAAACTAGCCAAGCGCAAACTGGAGCCGCATTTCTTCGCATAGTTCCTGGTGTTTATGGTACCAGAAGAACGCATGGACAAAAAGCATCGATTGCGCTACCCTACAGTAATAGTATCGACTCCGAAATATTGCAAACACCAGGTATATACTCATCCTGAGCAGTAGTATCATAAATTCAAAATCTTGAAACCTTCAATACCTGAAAAATTGTTGACTTCAGCAAAGTTATTAAGAAGGTCAAGAGATTCCGGGAGGTTGAAATATTGTTCGAAATTCAGCCACCACGCGAAACTAGCGAACATGTTAATGAAAACATTATTTAACGAGTTTATCTCGTGATCCCCACCAGCTAGAAAGATAGAAATCTCAGCAAAGTTGTTCAGAGGGTCAAGGGCTTCCAGACGGTGAGAGTATAATTCGGAATCAAGTCAATACATGGGCGCTTGTAAAACTGTGTATTTTTATAAATAACTAGCTGAGCCCGGTGCGAGCCTTGCAACGCATGCAATAAGGGGCCATTCATAAACCACGTAGACTTTTCTGGGGGGAGGGGGAGGGGTTGGCAAAAGTCTAAGCTCCATACAAAAATTTAAAAAATTGTATGGAGAAAAGTCTACAAAGGGGGGGGGGGGGGTTGAGATGTTCAAAAATTAGTCTACGTGGTTTATGAACAGGCCTTAAGTGAATGAAAAATTAATAAAACTGGCGGGTTTATGGTTCTGAATGAATCTGGTTAAAATATTTTCGTTTGCTTGTGTGTGTTATTTATGCAAAAAAAAAGGTTTGTGTTATTAATTCAACCCTTGCACCGGTTGGTTCTACTGGGTTTGCTTTCTGCGTAGAAACATTTCAAAGACAAACGAAGCCGTATCCTGTCAGTTTGTACGTAATTTTCTCTTGCATAACCTAAGATTAACTTCTTGTGCATAATGTAGCACTGAGAGTAACTTAACCAATTCTTGACTAAAAAGGGGTTCAAACTTCTATCAGAATATGCTTCTTACCCGAGAAATACACATTTTGTGTTTTAGTTGCATGGATAATTCTCAGGTTTGGTTCAAATTTCTGTTTCATTGGTTTGAAAGCCCTCCTTCCCCCTCTCCAGAGGGAAGGCGTCTCGAACCACCTAAGAAAAAATCCTGCCCAAAAGCCCCCACATGCCAAAGTTGGTCCATTTCAAGAACTCCAATTCCAAGAGCTCGAGCTTTGCAGAAATTTGTGTTTCATTTGTATGGAAGTCCTCCCCTTTCAGACGGGGAAGGAGCTTTGAACCATCATAAGAACCTTCTCCGGTCTCAACAACCCCTACTTCTAAGTTTTCATAACATTAGGTATAAATCTCATGTTTTGTTGGCATTTGTGTCTAATATTCATGAGAGCCCATCCCTTCTAGAGAGGGGAGAAGTCGCAAACCTCCATAGGAACATTTCTTGGTTCCGAAAACCCCCACATCTCAGATTTGGTTCCATTTGCTTGATTAGTTCTCGAATTATGCAGAAATTTGTGTTTCATTGGTGTGGGAGCACCCCTTCCAGATGCGGGAGGGGTCTCGAACCATCAAAACAACCTTCCCCGACTCCAAAAATCCCTGCTAAAAAATAGTCATCCCAGTTGGGATAATTCTGACGCTCTCCCGGACCTAAATACTCCTACATACAAATTAGCATTGCAGTAGGGATAATTCTCATGTTTGGCTTAAATTCGTGTTTCATTTGTATGGAGGCCCCTTTATCCAGGGGAGGAGGGGCTTCAAACCACCATAAAAACATTTGTTGCCTTTAAAAATCTCACCCATACCAATTTTCGTTCCATTTGCTTGATTAGTTCTCGAGTTATGCAGGAATTTGTTTTTCATTTGCATGGGATCCCCACTTGTTAGAGACGGGAGGGATCTTGAACTATCATAAGATGCTTTCCCGGACTCAAAAACCACTGAATACAAATTTGCAAAGCAGTAGGAATAGTTCTCATGTTTGGTTGAAATTTGTGTTCCATTTGTATGAGAGGCCCTATTTTTAGAGGGTAGAGGGGCTTTGAACCACCATAAAAACATTTAATGCCAAAAACTCGTCCATTCCAAATTTGGTTTTTTTTGCTTGATTAGTTCCCGAGTAATGCAGAAATTTGTGTTTCATTTGTATGGAAGTCCCTCCTCCCCCCTTTCAGAAGGCGAAGTAGTCCAAACCACCTTAAAAACATATATCTTCTTCAGAAACCTCCACATGCCAAATTTGGTTCAATTTGCTTTATTATTTCTCCAGTTATGCGAAAATTTGTGTTCCATTTGTTTGAGAGATCCGCCCAAAATATGGCGGAAGAGTCACATATCACCATAGAAACATTTCACTTCTTCAAAAACTACCACATGCCAAATTTGGTCCATTTCCCTGATAAGTTCTCGAGTTATGCAAGGATTTGCGTTTCATTTGTATAGGATCCCTCCCTTTCAGAAAGGGGAGGGGTCTCAAATCGACATAGAACTATTTTTTGTCTTCAAAAACCACCGCATACTAAATTTGGTTCCATTTGCTTGATTAATTCTCGAGTCATGCATAATATTGTATTTCATTTGTATTGGAGCCCCTCCCTTTAGAATGAGGAGGGGTCTCAAACCAACATAGAAATATTTATTGTCTTTAAAAACCTCCACATGATAAATTTCGTTCCCTTTGCTTGATTAGTTCCCGAGTTATGCAGAATACTGTGTTTTATTTGTATGGGAGCCCTCCTTTTTAGGACAGGGAGGACTCTCAAGCTGCCATAGAAACCTTTCTTGTCTTTAGCAACTCATACATCCTAAATTTGGTTCCATTTGCATGATTAGTTCTCGAGTTATGCAGAAATTTGTTTTTCATTTGCATGGAATCCCCCTTTCTAGAGGCGGGAGGGGTTTCGAACTATCATAGGATCCTTTTCCAAACCATAAACCCCTGCATACAAATTTCCATGGCAGTAGGGATAGTTCTTATGTTTGGTTTGTTTCATTTGTATGGGAGCCCCCCTTTCTAGAGGGTGGCGGGGTCTCAATAAACCATAGAAACATATCGTGTCTCCAAAAACTCCCACATGCTAAATTTGGTTTCCTTTGCTTGATTAGTTCTCGAGTTATGCAGAAATGTGTGTTTCATTTGTATGGGAGCCCCCCCCCCCCCTTCCAAATATGGGAGGGGTTCCATACTATCATAAGAACCTTTTCCGGCCCCAAAAAACCCTACACGCAAATTCTCACGCCGATAGGTTCAGTAGTTTTCGATTCTATAAGGTTCAGACAGACAGAAATCCATTTTTATATATATAGATATAGATAATAGCTGCGTTCGGTGCGTGCGCTGCTATGCTTGCAACTAAATGAAGGGAAATTTCATATAACTGGCATCTTCATGTTTTTTTTGCCTTCAAAACCCTCCACATGCCAAACTTGATTCTATTTGCTTGTTTCGTTCTCGAGTTATGAAGTAATTTGTGTCTCATTTGTATGAGAGCCTCCCTTCCTGAGAGAGTAGGGGTCTCAAACAATCATAAGAACCTTCCCCAGCCCCAAAAACCCCTTTATATAAATTTTCATGTTGGTCGGTTCAGAACTTTCCGAGTCTATAAGGGTCTGACAAACAGCCAGACAGACAGAAATTTCATTTTTATGCATATAGAAATCTAGCCTCCAAAAACCCCCATATGCTAAAAGTTGTTTGATTTACTTGATTAGTTCTCCAGTTATGCAGAAATTTGCTTTTTATTTGTATGGGAGCCCCCCCCCCTTTCAAAATGGGGAGGGGTATTGAATTTCCATAGAAATATTTCTTGCCTCCAAAAACCTCAACATGCCAAATTTGGTTTCATTTGCTTCATTGGCTCTCGAGTTATGCTAAAAATTATGTTTCATTTTTACGGAAGTCTCCCCTTTCAGAAGGCGGAGGGGTCTCAAACCACCTTAGAAACATTTGTTTCCTTCAAAAACCTCCATATGCCAAATTTGGTTCCATTTGCTTGATTTGTTCTTGAGTTATGCAGAAATTCGTGTTTCATGTATATTAGAGACCCCTCTTTCAGTGAGCGGAGGAGTCTCGAACCACAATAGAAACATTTCTTGCCTTCGAAAAACTCCACACGCCAAGTTTGGTTCCATTAACTTGATAAGTTCTCAAGTTATTCAGAAATTTGTGTTTCATTTGTATGGAAGCCACCCCCCCCCCCTTTCGCCCCTTCCAGATGGCAGAGGAGTGTCAAACCTCTATAGAAACATTTCGCTCCTCCAAAAACCTTCACATGCCAAATTTGGTTCCATATGCTTGATTAGTTCTCGAGTTATGCACAAATGTGTGTTTCATTTGTATGAGAGCTCCCCTCTTAGAGAGGGTGGAGGGGTGTCCAGTCACCTTAGAAATATTTCTTGCCTTCAAAAATCTCTACCTGCCAAATTTGGTTCCATTTGATTAGTTCTCGAGATATATAGAAACTCATGTTTCATTTATATGGGACCCCCCCCCCTACCAGAGAGAGAGGAGGGGTCTGATACTATCGTAGAAACAATCATTGCCTTTAAAATCCCCACATGCCAAATTTGGTTCCATTTGCTTTATTAGATCTAGGGTTATGCTGAAATTTTAGTTTCATTTGTATGACAGCACCCCTTCTAGGAGAGGGGAGGGGTCTCAAACCACCATAGAAAAAAAAAATTGTCTCCAGAAAACCCCACACGTCAAATTTGGTTCCATTTGCTTGATCAGTTCTTGAGATATGCAGAAAATTCTGTTTCATTTGTATGGGAGCCTCCCTTTTTAGAGAGGGGAGGGGTCTCTACCATATAAACATTTATTGCCTCCAAAAACTTTCGCATGCTTAATTTGGGTTTCTTTGCTTGATTATTTCTCGAGTTATGCAGAAATTTGTGCTTCGTTTGTATGGGAGCCCCCATTCCAGAGAAGGGAGGGGTCTCAAACCATCATAAGAACCTTTCTCGGCCCCAAAACCTTCTCCATACAAAATTTCACGCCGATCGGTTCAGTAGTTTTCGAGCCTATTAGGTTCAGACAGACAGACAGACAGACAGACAGACAGAAATCCATTTTTATATATATAGA
>JASCZW010016820.1:4941-22971 GCA_034211315.2 Aedes japonicus | reverse complement strand
CGGATGAGACGCAATCCGTTTGCAGCTACTGGGCAAAGAGTTGCCAGATTGATTTCGAGCTTACGAGTTGAAATTATATAATGTTGACTGATTGATGAAGCGTCAAGGTGAAGTCATCAAGGAGATAAGCTTTTTGGAATATGTTACCAACAATCAATATGAAACTAACCCGGTGTCTCCACTAGCATTTTGTGTCTTAACATTTGTTTCACTGTCAACGAATATGGCAAGTGGAGAAACATATGTTAGATGTTAAGACTGATCTGTTCAAACATATTTCTTGACAGAAATGTTAGACTTTCAAGCAGATTTTTTTTTATATAAACATGACGAAACCCAAAATAATGCTAAAAAAAATTTCAAATCCATAACATTGTTTGTAGAGACTCTATCATGGCTCTAGATCGGGATCGGGTAAACTGCAATTGTTAAAATTTGATGAAAATGTCTAAACAAATCTGTTTGAGCTAAGCCCAGCGTCGAAAAAATGTCAGGTTGTTTGTCATATGTTAAGATAAATTTGACAAGACAGAAAATGTTAGTGGAGACACCAGGTAACGATTTGAAATTGGTACACTATTGTAAAACCCCTTTGTCCCATGTACACAGAAAAAAAATGATAGACAATTTTACCATTATTGGGGGTAAGAAAGACTATTACAGTAAAATGATTTTGAACCGACAATGATCATGGTCAAAACGACTTTTAAAAATAGTTGATCCAAGATTTGCCATAATGTTAGAATAGTTCTTGTTATCATGACCATAACAAAAAATGCCATGAACGTGGTGAATTCGAACATTTTCATGGTTATTGTAACCATAATCTGCGATAATCATCCTGACCATGATTTGATTCTAGGGTTTTTTTTTTCATTAGGGCGAATCTAACATTGAGAGACTCTCTTTGATTACTTTCTCTTTCAATCAAATTCCAATCAGGGTAGGTCCATTAATTATGTCACGCAGTAAGCGGGGAGGGGGTATTTGGGGAAATGTGACAATCCATACAAAAAAATTTAAAGGTCCATACAAAAAACGTGACAAGGGAGGGGAGTGTTATAAAAAGCCACTTTTTGCGTGACATAATTATTACCTTTACATTTTCATAACACCTTTACGTTTTTCATTCTACTTTTTGTAGAGTATGCTAGCCAGCATTGTTGTGTTTTCAGCATATAGTAGTATTCAATTTTTTTAAGCCTATCAGGAGTCTTTTTCAAATGGTCGTCTTATTGCTTATATGTCATAGCATTTACTGTCTTCTTCTTCTTCTTTCAATTTAATTTCCTTAAAAGCAAAAGTTCAATTTAAATTTCCTTTAAAAAAAACTAGCGATTTAAAATTGGCTGTTTTAGAACTCTTTAATCCCAAGTACACCTTGCTACGTATTTTTGCGCTTTTTTGTTACTAGGTTTTAATTTTGTTTTGATTCGTTGTATTTTTTGACAAACTATTTTAGGGGTAGTTGGTCAAATGGTTTAGGTGGGCCAAATTTGGATTTTTCAGATATAATCCTAAATAGGTTATAGAGTATTTTTCATACATCTAGTAACCTAACGTTCGTGCTCCATCACAATATTTTCTATTGTGATGTGTCCAACTCAATGGGGAAATTGAAATGAAGGTGAGTTTGAAAGAAGTGGAACTTCGAGTAGAGCACACGTACCGCTATTATCATTCAATGCTCGCTATTCTCTCAAAATTCTTTCAAAACGACCCCTGCTGCTAACCTTCTTCCAGCTATCCTACACCCTAGTGATTTCCCGTGGAAGTGCAGAGGATCTCTCGGCTTCCTTCAGAGCGAGTATCACATCAACACATTCCTTCCCATGCCCTACTTGACCAGCTTTCGGGCACGGCCGGCGCCGGTATTGCTTAATAATGGGTCACCAGTTTTTACACATTGAGGATGTATGTTAGTCCCAAACATCATCTGTTGGTTCACTGTGTAAATACAGCTGATCTGGCAATAACGGAGTAGCATCCGTGGGCGGACAATCATGCTCATGCTCATGCTTAGAATGTTTTAGGGGTTGTGAGTTACGTTCTAAGGGGCGAATCATTAGCTTGGGGCCGAGCCAAAAACTATATCCATTTTCATCATGACTATCAAGCCGCTGATTCTCCCATCTAATGACAGATTCAAACAATAGCTGTGTTGTTAAATTCACCATTTGCCTCTGGTGACTGAATTTGATGAGTTGCGCTGTCAGTTTTTGTATCACATCGTGCAACCGTGACACATGATTCATGAGTTTGATACACAGTTTTTGTTGCACATATATTTGAGGGTGTGCGTGTACTGAAATAAATTTATTGTTTTCGTACACACTCACACATGATAGTGGGGACTAAATACAAAATCAAAATAAACTAAATTTGAAATCATCTTGGAGTAAATACCTCGGTAGGCTTTGTTCCAATCATATTTGAGTTTATCTTAGTTTTTTTTTTCTGAATTCTATACAGTACATTTAGATTTTGAAACATATTGAA
The DNA here is from genome assembly GCA_034211315.2 of Aedes japonicus. Classification (NCBI taxonomy): domain Eukaryota; kingdom Metazoa; phylum Arthropoda; class Insecta; order Diptera; family Culicidae; genus Aedes; species Aedes japonicus. The sequence goes on along the minus strand of JASCZW010016820.1, from coordinate 20,472 downwards.
ATATATTTTCATGAGCTGATATAGTTTCATTTGGATTAACAATGATTTTTCAAACTGTAGAACAAGGAAAAATCTTGGAATAAATGGAATGTGTCACACTTTACATAACCTCTTAATTAAGTTGGGTTAGTACTTATAAAAATCTTAAGCTCTTGCTACATGTATAAAATATATACGGTTAACTATAATAAATAATTTGTTGATACATGATCATTCATATAAAATAACTCATAATAATAATATTGATCAAATTTGTTTATTTAATTTGTTAGACTTTGCTTATTTATTCTGTTTATATTGAATTATATTTTATATATTACATAAAATCACAAGTTTATTAGTTTCTCGGCAAATTGTAAATCCGCGCAAATGTTGAATTAGTGGTAGTATTGTGACACAAAGACATAAATTATGAAGTTTAAGTGTTTTTCCACTTTGTCACGAATGAATCGTTGATTATTAGCAAGAGGAGGAATCGAAAAAAACTGTCTAGAATGTCTAGAAAGTCTAGAATCACGGTTCTCGGTGGCAGTGAAATGAAGTGAAATTTTAACGCTGAAAAACCGCGAAAATTGGGTTAAAGGATTGAAAGTATAAAGTTACGGTCGTTCGGAGTCGATTGGTGATATTTTTTAGTACGGTCGCAACGTAGTAGCAGTGGAAAAAGTGACTGCTAACCTTTCCCCAACTATCCAACATCCTAGTGATTTCCCGTGGAAGTGCAGAGGATTTCTCGGCTTCCTCCAAAGCGAGTATCATGTCAACACATTCCTTCTCATTCCCTACTTGACCAGCATTCGGGCACGGCCGGCGCCGGTATTGCTTTATAATGGGTCACCAGTTTTTAAACATTGACGATGTATGTTAGTCCCAAACATCATCTGTTGGTTCTTTGTGTAAATACAGCTGATCTGGCATCTGGTATAGATGATCAACATTAAAGGCCGATCCGAAAGTTCGATCAAAATTTATATAAAATTTGCGAAACGAATATGAGCAGTGAGTTCACTTTGGAATGTTTAATGCCATTCCAGTAGAAATATTAATAACAAGGTGGTGAATTTGTTCCTGACTTGACCTACCCCGCATAGAGATGTGTGGCATAAATGTATACGTTTGCTTTGAAACACTGCCTAACAAAAGCCCTACGCTCAATTTCAAAACGATTTCTATTCAATTTTTAAAACCTGCCTAGCTCTATCGGACGTATCCACACTTTCTCTTCTCATCTTTGGTTCTAGCAGAAATTGCTGTCCACTCCTAGGGTTGCATGTTTATAAGAAGGATATTTCCAATTTTCAAACATTATAGTTGATTACGTGCTTCATGCAACAACACAAAACTTGATTAGTTAAAAGAAATATTAAGGTTTCTCAGTTTATTTCCATAGTTACTACTACTTTTTTTGCATAATTTGTCATAAAGACATTACACATTGATTTGACATCGGTTGCGTCCTCTCATGTAACATACCAAATCAGTGCTGCAACTGAAATTCCATCACCTTGAAGAAGAATACTTTAATTCAGCGGTTGGCACTGGTTCGTAGTCGAATCACGTCACCGTCATGCTGTCCGTATTCTAATCTTTCTTATGGTCTATATTTTCACAATTCACAATAACCATGACAGGTTTCATCGTAGTGATTTTGTGTTCATTCCTCCATTTCTAGAACACATCTTGTAACTCTTCGTTCGAATAAACATTGATATGCACCTGTAAAAAATGATAGTTATGATTCTCACAACCGATTGAATAATGAATCAATAAAAACAACTAACCTTCATAGTTTTAAGTATAATCATTGGATCACAGCAAGAATAACAACGATAACAACAACGCATAGCATAAAACATCATATTTACTGAGAGCAACATAATTCACTTTACTCCACTTCACCAGTATTTTGATAACCACCACCCAATGGTACATTCGTCGAATAAAATCCATCTGGCCGCGTACACTCTCCGTCTCCTTTTATTTACTCTTAGATTTTCTACAAAAATGGCTAACATCAACCATTTTGAGTAACATAATAAATAAAAACGTAACGTAATATAATAAATAAAAATTACTAACAACTGCAAAAGAACACTGTTTCAAGCACATCACTTTTTTCTCCATCAGCTTGTGTTTGGTCTTATTAGAACTGTCAAAATACACAACTGCCTTCTTCCTTTTGCTCCACTTCACAACCTAACAGCTCACCGTGATCCACCTTACGGTGGATTGATGAGCTGCATGGTGGTTGCATGTGAGCTTTTATTGTGTTGCGTGACATCGCTGTGACATTTCCAGGCAAACTCATCAAAAAGCGATTGGTGAGAAAAACAACAGCACTAATTTAAAGCACGTACAGGGTGCGGTAGGATAGATGCAACAAGGTTTAAACGTTGATGTTGGGCTAATTTCTGTATCTTATGTCTTATTTATGGTGACATTGTATTTGTTCATGTTGACTTCCAAATGCTGCATCAGAACATTGGAATTGTTTTATTGTAAATTTGTAAACATGAACACCAGAGAAGAAATTAGCAGGTGGCAAGTCACTCGGCCACACCCTGTTGACACCCTCAAAAACATAATCCGACTCAACCCGCCAAAAAGCAAAAATTTTTAAGTATAGTTTTGACAGATATGTTGAAGCACAGAAACACCCTCTGCCACCTTCTAACACCCCGAAACACGATCAACACAAACACAACGTGGCAGTGACTTTCCGCCTGGAAATTACAATGTTTTTTCTCGCCCAAAATACGCTGAAGGAGATTTCCAAGGTGGTGGGATGTCATTTGGCCATAGCTTATCGCATCAAATAATCTATACATGATGGTCCCAAGCAGTGGGAGCCGGGAATTGAAGGTACCCAAAACGTGAGCAAAGAGGTACATGTAAAAACTGCTCTCAATCCGGTACGTTTCATTGAGAAACCTGCCAATAAAGCCAACAGTTCTGGAAAATCCATACGAAGATTTACCAAAGAAGAATAGTCCTACAACAAGCGTGCGCACATCGCACAGAAGCAAAAAAAAAAAATTCTGCATCTGAGAGAGAGTCGTGCCCCCTGCATATTCCACACTCTAAACTATGAGAAGCAGCTCTAGATTGGACTTGCGATTACGTGCTCGTCCAGTTCGATATGTGACACTGTCAAGCTTTCGGTGTTTTGAAACAACTTCTTTTGAACTGCACCACGGCTTACGCCATACTTCTCTGCGCTGAGATTCGTTTTTTAAGCAATCACGCAAGATTTCGAAATTGAAGTATTATTTTCTTTCCTCCCATAATCGATTCTTAAAAACTTGTCATTTGAGCAAAACTCGCTTACGTCTCACAACTGTAGCAATTATTTGTGATGGATGTAAACAAAGGAATGTTAGAAGCATGGTTAGCAAACTTATTTTACTGTTTACAAGGAGTTGGCAAAAATGAATGTTTGATGTAAAATTTTATACTAAATCTGTCCAGTATAAAGTCGTGTTTCTACGGATTTGTAAAGATATTGATGCCTAATTAGTATGGCTCTAAGGAGCTTTTTGTCACTGTGGCATGCTCTACGTTACTTACTATGGCCTGTTGTATCAATAACGTTGTAAAAAGGTTGTTATTGGTAAAATTTCAAGTAGGAATGCACGAATTTTCGGTTGATTATATTCAAGTGGTTCATCTTAACACAAACCGAAGGAACAAAATCAATGTATAGTGAATTATAATGTTTTCATTATTGAATGCCTGAGGAACCATATATGAACATCACTTAAGTGTTTCGAGGCAGTTTTCCTTAATTTGTTTTGTGAAATGTTCCATGAAGTAAATCGAATACAGCTAGCAATGCCTTACTTCATAAAATTTAAAAAAAAAAACCTTACAAAAACTGCATTTTGTAATACATCCATCGAATGGGACGAAATTGCATCCATGAATAGACCCAATTTGGTGCCTATAGACCGACATTAAATCCATATCCCTCGAATGTTTCTGACTCCATAAAAGGAGTTGCGTATCTTTTCGTGATACATACTACCAAATGTCTTATCAAACATATCTTAGCAAGTGTTTAACTAGTCGAATCTCACTTACAACTCGAAAACTTTGAGTTACAATAAAAAATGTAATCGATCATTGCATAATAGGCTGAGTTAAGGGACACATACCCTATATTTTTTTCAGTATAGCTAAAAAGTTGACAGGATTGATTAAAAATCGTGCCCCGCATGTTGAATTCCGCGCGTTTCATGACACCTTTTGAGCAATATTAAACAGGAGGCAGTATACTCCTTGTCAAGTTTCAAACGAGTCCAGTACGCACCTGATATCTTCACACAGCACTGTACACCATCCATTGTTGTCTTGATCAGTGTAGTCGCGGGAAAACTATTCTCGTCCATAATCTTTGATAGCTCTTCACGATCAGTAGTATCGTATGTGCCTTGAAATCGACGAATAGGTGATGCGTAGGAACTTGGTAACGACACCAGCAGAGAAATACAAAGGCGCATTATGGCTGGCAATCGTGCCTACTTTGGACTCCAAAGGACGTTAACAACAACAAAGTTCGCCGAACCACAAAGTTGACCATCTACAAGACATTAATAAGACCGGTAGTTCTCTACGGCCACGAAACATGGACATTGCTAGTGGAGGACCATCGTGCCCTTTGTGTCTTTGAACGGAAGGTGCTGCGTACCTTCTTCGGTGGAGTGCAGATGGAACACGGAACGTGGAGGAGACGAATGAACCACGAATTGCATCATTTGCTGAGACAACCTCACATCGTATACATCGCTAAAATCGGCCGACTACGATGGGCTGGGCATGCCGTAAGAATGTCGGACGACATCCCTGTTGAAATAGTTTTCGAAAACGAACCGACGGGTAGAAGAAGAAAAGGCGTGCAACGAGCAAGGTGGATCGATCAAGTAGAAGGCGACCTGAGAACTCTCCGCAGACAGCGAGGCTGGCGAGCTACAGCCATGGACCGATTACAATGGAGACAACTTCTGTGTACAGCAGAGGCCACACCGACCTTGGTATGATTGGTAAAGTGAGGTTAGGTAAGATAAGGAACTTGATAGTTGCGACACTTTGCGAAGTCAACAGATACACAAGTTAACTCATTGTCGATTTCTAACATGCTCGACTTTTTCGTGCCCACCCTGTGCATAAAAATAACAAGCTTTGTTTTCATTTTTAGAAAGTGAACTTTTATGTTGCACCACGGTATTCAATGTTAGCAACAATTATAATTTTTTGGGCCAGGTAAGCAATAAGCATTAGCATATGCAATAAATCAAGACTTAATTGCTTGATAGGCTGCTGTTAATACGCTTTGGAACTGCTTATTGGTTACCTGGGGCGTTTTGTTTATTTAACACATATTCGACACAGTCAAAAATGATCTAAAATAATTTAAAAATTCTTCAGTTTTCCTACATCAAGCCGTCTTTAATTTGTTTGTATTTTTTCAGAAGCATTTTCAAACAAAAGAATCCAGGTTGAAAAAAAAGAAGACACCGAGTGGTGATAAATCTGACAGCTCTCATGTTAAAGTATAGAACGAACATTTTAAAATGCTTCTAGAAAATTCATTTGAAATTCTGATTAGAAGCGGTTTGTCGATTGATGGCAGATATTTTCAGCAAAATAAAAATAAAATAAAAATAATGCCACTATTGTGCAGTTTTCGGGTTTTCTTCTATCACAGAATAAACCGTTTTTAGTTAGAATTTCATTTGAATTTTATAGAAGCATTTTAAAATGTTCGTCCTATACTTTAACATGGGCGCTGTCAGATTTATCACCACTTGGTGTCTTCTTCTTTTTTCAACTTGGATTCGTCTATACTCAACCTATACCTATCTGCTGTCAACTGTCAAAAACTACACAGAACTAAACAGAACATTCAATCCCTTCTCTTCATTTTTTTTCGTTCTAGCAATGAATTAGTGTCTATTCGCTAAAGCGATCGTACGTCGCATATCGTTTCAGAAAGCAACCGTCATCAATCATCATCAAATACGCAATTGCCGACCAATCAGCGAGCGAGTTTTATTGTCGGTCAACAGAATGCCAAAACAGCGTCCCTGCAACTGCAAGCGGTGCTGGTTGGTCAACCAATAACGAAGCTGTATTTGTTTTACCATTGTTGTTATTTTGTATAAAAGGAACCGAACCGACGAGTTCGGAATCAGTATTTTTTTAACCATCGAGTGAATAAATCGAAAAGTAAAGAAAAACGAAGTGGTGACTCCCGAAGGCGATGATCATCCTGTAGCTGGAAGTTGCTAATTCCTGAGTGGCCATTGTGACTTATGTTTCTTCACAATACTACTTGCTTTGATTCCAAAGAGTTGGTTTTAAGAACTCACATCCTTATCAGGACGTGGGCTTTGATTTACTGCAAAGCAAGATGTTGAGAAGAACAGATAGTTGCTGGTCATGTTGTGTCGTGTCATCGCTGGATCGTCCAATGTGTGGAGTGCAAGCAACGACATAGTTGTTCTTCATTCGTACTTCATCCTTCCAACCTTGCGGTTGAGATGGTGGCTATGCCCATCACTGTCCACTCCTAGAGCCTCTCATGTTGATGGGAAATTATCTACTTCTGACAAATTTCATCTCAAAAGATGGCTCATCAATAAGAAAAAACCAGTTCACGTGAGGAAATCATTGAAGTTCAAGAAGATCATTGAAGATCAAGAAATTGGAAAACCGCTGGATTTGGTGTATTGTGCTAAACGGGGACTACATTACATTTAAAAAACTTTAGTTTTTTTTTTTTCATTCCCAAAGAGGTAACTTTTTATCCCACCTAGCATATGTCCATATGCCCAAGCCCAGTTCCAACCCGAAAAATATTCTTCAAAAATCCAATCATTCCAGTCAATCGATTTTTATTCACACCCACAGATTTAAGAAATATCGGTGACATTAGTTTGTAGCGCAGCCATTCAAGCTTGATTCTCAGCATGTGTAAAGTTCTGAAACTGTCAATTTAAAAGAAATTGACAAATAACACACATTTTAGCGGCCGTCATCACGTCAGTTAATTTTTCAGTTTTGTTGCAGCAATAAGGTGAGGTTCCACTATGTGGTATCTCCTTGCACGTCAAAACATCGTGTCAATATCGGATGGTATATGGCGAACGTCGGCATGATATATTGAGCACGCGAATGTTAACGTATTTTTGAAAATCAAACAGTAAACAATCAAACAATGTTATCGATTTATTTTGTGCTTTCTTGAAGATCTGTCTGCTGTTAATCCTAGTTGGAGCTTACCGCTTGTTCGATCAAATCTTTTATAATTCATGAAAATACAGGAGCTTCTAAGTGCTTTATCTTCACGTTATTTTATCATCACCTTTGTATGGGTCCCATCTCATTGTTCAATTCTGGGCAATGAGAAAGCGGACTCGCTTGCAAAGGTGGGCGCTATGGAAGGCGATATTTATGATCGACAAATCGCCTTTAATGATTTTTTTTCCTATTTTTCGGCTACAGTCACTCGTCAGCTGGCAGTTTAAATGGAGTAAAAAAGATTTGGGCAGATGGCAACACTCTGTCATCCCAAAGGTGTCGAATAAATCTTGGTTTGTGGGTCGAGACTTCATTCGTGTCTTGTCTCGCCTCATGTCCAATCATTACTCTTTGAACGCTCATTTATACCGGGTTGGGCTGAGCGACAGCAATCTCTGTGAGTGTGGACAAGGCTATCAGGACACAGATCACATTATTTGGTCATGTCCTGAGCATGATGGAGTCAGATCTGAGCTTTATGATTGCCTTCGGGCTCGAGGTAAACAACCCAATGTTCCAGTTACAGATATTTTTGCTGTACGTGATCTGGAGTTTATGAAATTCATTTATGTGTTTTTGACTAACATTAGCCTTAGATTGAAGTTAGTTGAACATGTATGTTTAGTATAGGTTTTTTTTCTGTGTTTGTTTTTTTCTCTTTCAAAAATATTCAAGTAAAAAGAAAACCAAAAGTTGTATGGTTTTAAGTTTTTTGTCAATTTAGAATATAAAATAAATGTGTTATGTAAACCATTCTTTGTTCCCGCCCATCTTCATATCCGTTAAATTTTTATTCCTATCAACCTCGAGACGGCCGCGAGTAATCGGCTCTATCCCCCTAACTTTAGTTTTAAGATACTTGATGTATACAAATATGAAAACTTGGCTCTGTAAAGTTGATTAGATTGAGCCTGTACAAATAAATTATCAAGAACAACAAAATTGATAATGAACGTATAGCTACACAGAAAAATGTGATGAAACAAAACAATTCAAACTCGCAACAATGGACAATCGGTAAACATATTCGTTTTATGCTTCAAGGGATCATGCACAGTGAAAGCAGCGTGGCCAAATGCATATGTATTTGGATGGATGGTGAAATTCAAACTGTTCCGAAAATGTATTATTGTTGGTAATGTTGTCCATTCATTTGCTTATGCAATTCATTGATTTAACGACTATTATTGTCACATAGCTCTGACAGTGCACTGTATATATAAATCAATTATTGCTCGGCAAATTACATCGAACGATATTTTCTTTCGAAAGCATGATTCACAACCGCTGACTGTTTTGCTCAGCTGTACTCCCATATGCTAACTATCGCAACGATTCCATACAACACAAACGACAGGAATAATGATTACACACAAACACATACACATGATTACATACACATTAGAAAGAAGTGCAATTAGAATTCTATTGCACATGCTTACGAAATTCACTGTGGTATTATTACCAGCACTGATCACACAATCACATCATACCGTGTTTTGAAACACAAAACACGTTAATAGCCATGTTATAAACATACAAGTGCACCATTGTTTCGAACAGCAGCACCAGGATACACGTTTAGTTGTGTAACATTTCGACAAACAAAATAATAAACTGGATTATTTCTGTTGACAAAAAAATAATCCAATGATTAAGAAAATTAATCAAATAATTGTAAGGAGGCTCCAAAGGAACCTAAATCTACATTGGGCATTAGGTAAAAATAGACGGGTAAATTGGGTATTCTGCGCCCCTTATGAAACTATTAGATTTTATCCACTAATCTAGTGAAAAATTGAATTTGATATTGAAATTATTGTAGTAAACTCGTTAATCCAATCGTTTTCTGTATAATTTTAGGTAAATCATATTATAATATGAATGTTTTACTGAAAAACATATTTTAGGCATTAATTGTTATGTTATATATTCTCCGTGCGAGGAGTAACGATTATGATGTAGAAGGAGATGTTCGCTCATCACCATGAGGCACCAAGAGTGAACAACAATGTTTTTGGCTAGAATGAAAGATATGAAGAGAAAGTTTTGATAGTTCCGCTAGTGTGCGGCAGGATTGGAAATGAGACAGATGTTTTTTATGAAAATTGAGCGAAAAGGGCATGTATAGCCTGGTGGTACATTGAGACCTGTTAATGACGGACTTAGTTGCTCTAACATCCCACTGCGGGATGTTAGGCTAAAGCATCGTTGACTCAAGTCCGCCACCGTCATACAGGCCCTTTCCGCTCAATTTTCATAAAAAACATCTGTTTCATTTCCAATCCTGCCGCACACTAGCGGAACTATCAAAACTTTCTCTTCATATCTTTCATTCTAGCCAAAAACATTGTTGTTCACTCTTGGTGCCTCATGGTGATGAGCGAACATCTCCTTCTACATATTTTAGACATACAACGTACAATACAGCATTGTTCTCCTTTAGTCTAGTACGTGTTTTTTTGGTACTGGAATAAAGTATTTGACAGTTCGTACAACGGTCAGCGTTGTATGTGTGTCATAAAGGGTGTCCACAGTTAAATTGCATCACGTTATACTCGTCCTCAAAAACAAGTATCTCAACCGATTGTCATGAAATATTCAGAGAATAAAATACAATGTATAATCTTTGTTTAGGCGTTTTTATTTCACTGTATTTCTTTACCATATCCAAAAGCCAGAACTTTCTTCTTAATACCACGCATAAGACTTTGTACAACACTTGAACCTAAATTTGACTTCAACATTTTCTGTTCTGTAGTGACAACCCAATATTAGCCCAATATTTTTCAATTAACCGCAACTCTGGAGAGTTTGGGGGATTAAGATCCTTCGGCACAAAATTGACACCATTCGTCTTGTACCACTCTAGAAAGTCCTTGAAGTAGTGACAAGAGGCTAGGTCCGGCCAAAAAATTGTAGGAACGTTGTGTGTTTTAAAAAACGGAAGCAGTCGTTTTTTCTGGCATTCATTCATGTCTACTTGACCATTTACAGTTGAAGTTGTCACGAATGGCTTGCTCCGTTTACCACACGAAAAAATCCCCTGCCAAATCATTAATTTCTTGTAGAACTTTGACACTTGCTGTTTCCTGAGAGACTCTGTGATGGCTCGGTGCGAAAGAAGTGGGTTGTCGAGGTGCATGTGCAAAATGTTCTCGCGCACTTGCTGTTCCTTCGACTCCATTTTTGAAACTACTACACATTTCACAATGAAACTCACGCAGTGTAAACAGTACACGCTGAGGTCATTTCACCCCAAATTTCGTTGAAATCAACCCAAAGGGCAAAATGTTACAGCTTATTGAAAGTGATGCAATTTAACTGTGGACAACCTTTAAGTATAACTTTGTTACGATTTAAAGCTAAGTAATGTTATTTGCATAACTGTAAGCGCTGCCCGTGTGTTATTTTTGCAGGTATGTGTACTTTCTCGGACATTTGTGTAGTGCGAAAAGGTCAGAGGGCGAAGACATGGAAGTGCATCTGACGAAGATGGAAGCGCTTTTCGACAAGCTAGTAACAGCCGCACAGTATATTGAAGAGCCTCTGCAGATCGCGATGATATTTTGCAGTGTTCCTTCGGCGTACCACAGCCGGGTACAGAGTCTGCAAAGTAGGGTAGATGTAGACTGGACAGTAGCGTTGGTTAAAACATGTTTGCTACATGAGTACCGTCAGCGGCAGCAGCGAGTTGATTAGAAGCAGTAGAAGATCTGCTTCTACTGTAAGGAAGTGGGCCACTTCTAAGCGGAGTGTAAGAAGTGGTTGGCTTGGAAGAACACTAGTGGTTCCAAAAAAGAGAAAGGTGGAAAATTTAGTAGTGACGGCCAAAATGCCAAGCAAGCCAATGGAATAAACGGTGTTGTTTGTCTTTGACTAGTGGTGAAGGCGGCGAAGGCTGGGTCATTGACAGCGGCGCTACCACATGACAAGTGATTCGAGTTTCTTTTCATCGTTGCAAACCGGTGTCGAATCGGCCCTCGCGGACGGTAAACGTCGGTGACATTAAGAACTCGAATGGTGTGACTGTAGTGCTACTTCGTAAGTAGCGGTGTTCGCTGAAAGCAGCTGGTAAGCATGATGAATCGTGTCAACATACCTGGCATCGCTGGGTTGGCCACCGTAGCCCAGCCGTAATGGAGAGGATGAAAGCTGAAGACCTGGTAAGTGGCTTTAAGTTGTCTGATTATGGCGTCCAATTGACATGTGAATGCTGCCTCAAGAGAAAGCTAGCACGACAGCCTTTCCCTCCTGTAAAGGAACCAAAAGCAAAGCTCTCCCTGGATTTAATTCACACAGATCTATGTCTGCCCATGGAAACGATGATTGACGTTTACAGTCGTTTTCCTGTTGAGTTGCAAAAGTGAGGCTGCAGGCAAGATCAAGCAATATATGAGGTGAGTTCTGAATTTTTTCGGTCGGAAGGCCCTCGTCATTCATTCCGACGGAGGAAACGAATACCAGAACCGGGAATTGCGTGAATTTTATGAGGCAGAAGGCATAAATGCGTAGGTCACTACGCTCTACACGCCACAACAGAGTGGCTTGACAGAGCGCAAGAACAGATCCCTTCAAGAGATGGCGGTCTGTATGCTAGATGATGCTGGCATGGAAAAGTTATACTGCACCTGATGCGATCGAGTCCGAGGATGGTGAATCTTCGGAGAGATGGACAGATGCCGACGATGAAGAGCCTGACCAAGAACATGACTCACGTCAGGAGCCAGAATTGTGAGTGGAAGAGCGGTGTAGCAGAGGAGTGCTACCACGTCACCTGGACGATTTCGTGGTTGGTATTGCGGTTGAACCGGTAAAGGGAAGTAAGGACAACCGCGAAACAATGCGCATTGAGGCGTGGAAACAAAGGATGGATGCGAACATGCTGTCACACGCACAGAATGCCACATGGTTGGACATAACGAACCTAGGGGCGGAAAGCATTTTTTGGGTTAGGATGTTCGTTGCGACAAGTGCAGTCATAGTCTGCAGCTAATCAGCTCCATCGAAAAAGTTATCGAGTGGTTCGAACTTAAGGATTATAAGCCGCCCAAGACTCCAATGGAACCGGACCTTACGAAAGCAAATGTTGATGTCAAGGCGTTTGAGGATTTGACCATATATCGTACATTGATGGGTGCGTTTATTTATGTACTCGTAACTGCGAGACCAGATGTGGCGGTGAGCTTTTCGATTTCTCGGACGACGAGTTAGCGCTCCAACGGATGTGGACCGGAAAGCGGCTAAGCCGTGTAGTCAAGAACCTCAAAGAATCCAAAGAGATGAAACTTGTTTTCTATCCAGGAGACGGTTGGAAGCCATCCGTTGGAGAAATGTATGCAGTTTGGGAAGATCAGCGCAGTTCATCGATAATCTTTGGTCGACAGCCGCAAACTGCTTGAACTGCTTCTGAGGAAGTGTGCATCGTGCAGACATTGCAAGCGATGTCACTATTGGAGGAGGCTCCCTTCCAGATTCGGCGATAATGCGTGTACATCTGGATCCAGCAATGCTTCCCGGGTATCAAAAAATGTGAATCTAGTTTCTGCATGATATCCGCCCTACATCCAACCTACGGAAATGAGCTACAGTTTTCCAGTTCGAGAGGTCGAGAAGAAGGGTCCAGAAAGGGAATTGTTTCCTTGAATGCAGAGTTCTTGATTCTTCCACGGGTCTCTTCCGATTTGTAGATCACTGGAAGCATCCGTCTAACATCTTCCTTCAATTTCACAAACGAGCTGCAATCGACAATCATTTCTTCTCATTTTTACAGACGGCAAACCGATCCAACTTGGCTGCATCTCTTCCTATTCGCGTCGCTTGCGTTTTTGGATAGCTAGTTTCCACTTCTATTGGCAAGATCTCTCCCGCAGAACAAACGTTGTGGAGATCATCGAACGATTTTGGAAAGTCCTGAAGGACGATTTATTTTCATCCACGACGTCGAGAAACGAGATTGGCCGATACTTGGTGTGTTTACCACGAAATTTCCAATTTGGACGAGCTTATCGGGCATTCCAAGTCTATGGTGTAGAGTTAATAACAGCAGTTCTGGCTACGTCCCTGGACGAGAGCAAGAAGAATAGGCTTTATGGCTGTTTATGGCTGAGGATTTCTCCATTTGGCACATGCAATATGTTCAAGCGGACGGCGAAGAGCTTTTCCAAACATAAATCTTGCTCCATCCTAACGACACACCGTGCTAAAGCATTTTGTGGTGTTTTGACTTGGCGGATCCAGTTGAAAGCTACGAGCTGCGAAGAGTATCTTATGGTCTGACTGCATTTTTCTTTCTACAGAAATCTACAGAAATTATCCTCCGACGAAGGAGCGACCTGGACCAATTCTACAAAAAGGTTTGTACCCTGATGATTTCATCGGTGGTGCGCAATGCAAAGAAGAAGCACTCCAGTTGAGGCAGAAACTACGTAAACTCCTTTTAAAAGACGGCTTCGCACTCTGGAAGTTGGCATCTAACCAATTATCGGGCTTCCGAAGAAATCGAAACATAGTCATCGATCCTAACGTTTACATTAAAAAAATGGACTTTTTTTTTGGACGGTGACAATAAAAACCTAAAACAGATAACAGGTAATTATTTAAGCTTTCTTGCAAAAAAAAATTTACGCCCTTGCGAGCCAGCTTCCGGCAGTTAACCGGAACATTCGCCATGGCGGACAAAAACAAGCGTGTAGGCATGTTTTTTGAGTTCTTTCTTCGTTTTATTTATCAATCTTCCTCAGTTTTCGCGACAAAATTGTTGGAATAGATCTTACGGTTCAGGTTGGCCCAGAAATTCTCGATGGGGCGCAGCTGGTGGATGTTGGGCGGGTTCGCCGACTTGGGTACCACATCGATATTCAGCCGCTACATCTCCTCCAACGATCGCTTTGAGTAGTGGGCCGACGCCAGCTCCGGCCAGAACACCGCGTCTTCGTCCTTATGGTCTTGATGAACGACACAACTTCCAGCAGGCATATCATACTATAAATTTCCCCGTTCACGGCCACTCCGGAGCGAAAGAAGAACGGCTTTGACATCCCCTGCTCGCTGATTGTCAGCCACAGCAGCACCTTCTTGGGGAACTTGGTGTGTGAAATGAACTTCACCGCGGAGCTCACTTCCTTCGTGGAGGAAGTAAAATACGAAGTGCCCTGCCAGTCGTTGCCATCCAGGGTCAGATAGGTCTCGTCTTCCATCACCACCGCCACGTCACGATTCGCCGGGAAAATCGAGTTGACCATCTTATTCAGCCGCTGCCGCTGCGTCATTGCCTGCAGCTCCGAAACCAGTGGTCGCGACTTCCGCTTCTTGACATGCATGTTCATCTTCGCCAGGTACTTTTTCACTGTTTGGCCGGTTGAACCGACCTCCCGGCCAAGCGCACGCAGCGATGTAGCCACTTTTCCCTCGGTCTTCCTCTTCAGCATCCTTTGGAGCTTCGTTTCGCTCAGGGTCGTCGGCCGTCCGAAACCGGGCTTTCTTTCGATTCTCTGATTGTTATATAATAGTGCCATGATGTTGTAGATGCCGGAATGGGCATGTACGGCGTCCTCAAAGTGCCGCACGATGACCGTTTTCGACGCGGTGGGGTGCCGTTCTTTGCTTCTCTATTTTTGCCATCACGGTTATAGTTCGACTGATAGAGCTGTCTGCTTGACTCATGGGTTACTATAATTGATGCTGCTAGTTTTGTCAGTGCGGGTGAAGGCAAACCCATGAAAAGTCGGCAATTTTTTTTAATGCAAACGTTACTCCATTCAAAATCTCGCGTAGCACCACTGAAGACGATCAAGAACTGTGTGCCATTAACATAGGAGCAAAACTTCTTGTACTGCTAGGCAAATTCCCATCGCTAGTTTACATTTCTGGTCCGACTTCACCGTTATGCTCCAATGGCTACAAGCACCTCCTAGCACATGCCAAACGTTTGTGGCCAACCGTGTGGCTCACGGTGCCTTTTGGAATCACTTTGCTAGCAAGGACAAGACAGCGGACACCATATCTCCTGGTATGAACGTCGACGACTTCTTGGCTAACGAGCTATGGAAGAAAGGCGAGGAAGAATGGCCAGTGATAAAACTTAAGAGAAATTAATTATTTACAGTTTAGCCATTATGAAACGTTGGCACTGAAATGTAGCATTTTTATAATCTACGTGCCAAACCGATCGATTGAGTGCTGTCTGAAGAAATATAAGGCATACCAACTTTCATGATTGTTCTTTTTGTT